>JARVZY010003889.1:0-26044 GCA_030686995.1 Artemisia argyi
CGCATCTGTTACGTCGCCTGTTTTTCGTTCTACCTTAGTACCTGACGCTGTTTCCCAAGAAACAGAACCATTCATGCAAGACGAAATTGTAACAATGCCTGAAAATCCCGATGTTTTGGTTTTACCAACACATATACCATTACCGCACCATGAATTTGATTCATATGCACCCGATCACCTATTCGATCTTTTCAGCCAAACTTATCCATATACATTTCACCATAGAGAACAAATTCCTGAGGAAGATATACCCGCATCCAGCCGACTTCGTGTTTCCGATTCTACTCATCCACTTTCACCATCATTACCATATCCTCCTGGTTTTACTCCCCCAGCTCATATCTATGAAACTGGCGAGAGTGCTAGGATGGAAATCATCCCTACTCTTTCACCTTCTGTAGTAGTGAAGCGTTTGGAGCATCACGAAGAACAGATAGACTCACTCCTTCAGATGATTGATTATTCATCATTTGACCATTCGGATACTATCCACAATACCTTATATAACCTTATAGCCAATAGGATAGAGTTGCAGTAGGGTTTAGCTCAGATACATTCAGATATCTCCGAGACACGCTCTTTCGCGATATCATTGCGAAGAGAGGGACAGAACTGTACTTGGGAAGCCCAGCTAGCACACCGAAGAGCAGATACATTGGAAAACCTCGTAGGAGATATGCAGATTCAACACCATACCGAGATGCAGGATCTCTGAACTCAGATTTTAGAGATGGGAGGACATGTGGACGTACCTAATCATTAGAGGCAGTTAGTATTTATATTAGTAATAAGGCATCTAAGTCTGCCGCATGTGGCAATTAATAAAGAATCTTGTATCGTTTTGTTATGAAAACTCAACTGATCAAGTTATTAATGTTATGCTGTTGGTTGTGATATTACTATATACAAATGTTAATTTATGCTTATGGTTGTTCATGTGTATTAAAAATGCATCTAACATATTGGAATAATTATGATTGTTGTATCGAAATAAAAACTACATATGGTGCCCAATTATTGTTAGAACTCATAAATATTCATTTCCCTACTTCTCAAGATCATTTAAACAAAATTATTGTTTAAATTCTAAACCTATATTTTTGTATTATCAATAGAAAAATGGAGCATGCAAGTAGCGAAAATTCCAACCCGGAAGTGATCATGACACCTACTGAGGTTCAAAGGATGATTGCTGAGGGTATATCTGCAGCTCGTGAAGCTGATCGTTTGAATAACATCAATGGAGCAAACCGTGAAACTAATACATCTACTCCTCGTAAATGTACTTACAAGGACTTCATGACTTGCAAGCCAACTAATTTCAAAGGAATAGAAGGAGTTACTGAAATGGCCCATTGGTTTGAGCATACTGAGACAGTCTTCAAGAGGAGCGGCTGTTCTGAAGATAGCAAAGTTACATTTGCTACAGGAGCTCTTCAAGGAGAAGCACTATCGTGGTGGAATACTACCGCGAATGCTATGGGTCAGGATGAAGCTTTCAAACTCTCCTAGAATGAGTTGAAGAATAAAATGCTTAAGAAGTATTGTCCCAGGACAGAGATCAGAAAACTAGAGGATGAATTTCATCAGCTAGTAGTAAAGTACAAGGATCTGAAGACATACGACAGAAAGTTTCTGGAGTTGTCGGTGTTATGCCCAACAATAGTACCCGATGTTGAAAAAGCATTGGACAAATATGTGGAAGGACTGCCACCATCTATTGAAAAGGATGTTACCGCATCGAACCCACAGACAGTAGAAGAAGCTATGGGACTTGCACAGAGATTGTTGACCCGGGTGATCAAAAGAGGTTCTACCTCCACGATCAATGAGCATAAGAGGAGTGCTGACAACCGTGGAAACAACAATAGCAACAACCGCAGCTACAACAACAACTACAGTGGTAACAGAAGCTACAACAACAACAATCAAAGTAGCAACCGCAACAAAGATCAACAACAGAATCGCAGTAATCATCATCAGCAGCAGAATCGTCGACAAGAAGCTACCAGAGCTTATGCAGCAGTGCCTGCAGAAAGTAAAGGTTACGCCTGAACTCTACCCCCATGTAACAAGTGCAACATGCATCATACCGGATCATGTAATGCTACTTGTGGCAACTGCAGAAGAATTGGACACATGACAAAGGACTGTCGAGCAACTTGAGCCAACACACAACCGATAGCAGTAAAGTGCCATGGTTGTGGTGAAGTTGGACATTACAGAACTCACTGTCCGAAGAATGCCAATAATGTTGCCCGAGGGAGAGCATATGTACTCGGTGATGGAAACACAACTCAGAATTCTGATGTTGTTACGGGTACGTTCCTATTAAATCAACAAGATGCTAAGATATTATTTGATTCTGGAGCAGATAAAAGTTTTATGTCTACTTCGTTTGCCGCAATTCTAAATATTACTCCTATAGAACTAGATACTATCTACGACATAGAATTAGCAGATGGAAATATCCTAAGTACCAATACCCTAATCAAAAATTGCACCTTAACTTTTCTAAATAAATCTTTCCCCATCGATCTCATGCCCATCCAATTGGGAAGTTTTGATGTCATCATTGGTATGGATTGGTTATCTACACACCGTGCCAGAATAATTTGTGACGAGAAAGTCATTCAAATTCCACTCAACGGTGAAACCTTAATCATCCAAGGTGATAAACCTAAAACTTCGTTCAATATTATCTCGTACGCCAAGACGATGAAATACATAAGCAAAGGATGCCATGTATTCCAAATTCAAGTAACGGGAGGAGAAACAAAAGAAAAGAAGAAACAACTTGATGAAGTGCCAGTTGTAAAAGAATTTTCTGAAGTATTTCCTGAAGACTTGCCTGGAATTCCACCAACCCGTCAAGTAGAATTTCGCATCGATTTGGTGCCTGGAGCAGCACCAGTTGCAGAAGCACCATATCGATTAGCACCCTCCGAAATGAAAGAATTATCTTAACAGTTGAAAGAACTATCAGATAAAGGATTCATCCAACCAAGCTCATCCCCTTGGGGATCACCAATCCTATTCGTCAAAAAGAAAGATGGAACGTTCCGAATGTGTATCGATTACAGAGAGTTGAACAAACTCACGGTGAAGAATCGATATCCATTACCAAGGATCGACGATCTATTTGACCAATTACAAGGATCTAGTGTTTACTCAAAAATCGATCTAAGATCAGGATATCATCAATTAAGAGTCAGGGAATAAGACATTCCCAAGACAACTTTTCGAACACGGTACGGACATTATGAATTTCAAGTAATGCCATTTGGTCTTACCAATGCACTAGCAGTGTTCATGGATTTAATGAATCGAGTATGCAAGCCATACTTGGATAAATTCATTATTGTGTTCATTGATGACATCTTAATCTATTCGCGCAACAAAGAAGAGCATGCCGAACACTTAAGGATTATCTTGGAATTACTTAAGAAAGAAAAGTTGTACGCCAAGTTTTCCAAATGTAATTTTTGGATTTCTACTGTTCAATTTTTAGGTCATATCATCAACAACCAAGGTATCCATGTAGATCGCGCGAAGATAGAAGCAGTTAAAGGTTGGACCTCACCCACCGCTCCAACCGAAATTCGTCAATTTTTAGGTCTCGCCGGTTACTACCGGAGATTTATAGAAGGTTTCTCAAAGATTGCAAAACCTTTGATGGAACTCACCCAGAAGAACAAGAAGTATATCTGGGAAGAGAAGTAAGAGTCAGCATTTCAACTGTTGAAACAGAAGCTTTGTGAAGCACCAATATTAGCATTACCGGAAGGAAATGAGGACTTTGTCGTGTATTGTGACGCATCTCATCATGGTTTAGGTGCGGTACTGATGCAAAGAGACAAAGTCATAGCTTATGCTTCACGATAGTTAAAGAAGAATGAAGAAAATTATACCACTCATGATCTAGAATTAGGAGCAGTAGTTTTTGCTCTTAAGATATGGAAACATTACCTATACGGTACAAAGTGTACGGTTTTCACCGATCACAAGAGTCTTCAACATATACTGGATCAGAAGGAGCTAAACATGAGACAACGAAGATGGTTAGAATTACTCGATGACTACGACTGTGAAATTCGTTACCACCCTGGTAAAGCGAATGTTGTAGCCGACGCGTTGAGCAGAAAAGACAGAATTAAACCTCTTAGAGTTCGATCTCTAGGAATGACAATTCATTCGCCACTTCCAGCTCAAATCATCAAAGCTCAAACAGAAGCTCTCCAAGAAGAAAATCGGCAATATGAGAAAATTGACAGGAGGTCAAACCATGAAGATCAGGTTGACAGAATGCCAAATAATGAAAAAGAATTTGTGAGAAGAAATAATGGAATGTTATGTTTTAAGGAAAGATATTGGATTCCTCTCTTTGGAGGTATTCGAGACCTTATCATGCATGAATCTCATAAATCCAAATATTCTATTCATCACGGTTCCAATAAGATGTATCAAGATCTTAAGAAGAATTATTGGTGGCCAAATATGAAAGCTGATATCGCAGAGTATGTTGGTAAATGTTTAACATGTTCTAGAGTAAAGGCAGAGACTCAGAAACCATCAGGATTACTCGTGCAACCAGAAATTCCGGTCTGAAAATGGGAACGAATCACCATGGATTTTATTACCAAATTACCAAGGACTTCGACCGGATTAGACACAATCTGGGTTATCATCGATCAATTAACCAAGTCTGCACATTTTCTACCTATCAAGGAGACTGACGAGATGGAAACACTCGCTCAGTTGTATTTTAAGGAAATTGTGATTAGACATGGGGTTCCGATATCCATTATTTCTGATAGAGATAGCCGATTCACCTCAAGATTTTGGGAATCTCTACAGAAATCTCTGGGTACTCGTTTAGATATGAGCACCGCTTATCATCCGCAAACCGATGGACAAAGTGAAAGAACAATCCAAACCTTGGAAGATATGCTCCGAGCATGTGTTATTGATTTCGAAAAAGGTTGGGATAAACACTTGCCATTAGTTGAATTCTCTTACAATAATAGCTATCATGCCAGCATAAAGGCTGCACCTTTTGAGGCACTTTACGAAAGGAAGTGCAGATCACCAGTCTGGTTGACAGAAGTTGGTGATATGCAACTCATCGGACCAGAGCTAATACATGACACGACCGAGAAGATACTCTAAATCAAGCAACGCTTGCAAGCTGCTCGTGACAGACAGAAGAGTTATGCTGATGTCAGGAGAAAGCCTATGGAATTTCAAGTAGGAGACAGAGTCATGTTGAAAGTTTCTCCCTGGAAGGGAATGATCCATTTTGGATGACGTGGAAAGTTAAATCCAAGGTACATTGGACCTTTCAAAATTCTGGAGAGAATTGGTCCAGTTGCTTATAAGTTAGAACTTCCGGAAGAACTCAGTAGGGTACATCCTACGTTTCACGTATCACAACTCAAGAAATGTTTGTCTGACGAAACTCTCGTCATTCCACTAAAGGAGATTAGATTGGATGACAAACTAGTGTTCACAGAAGAGCCTGTGTAAATAATGGATAGAGAAATAAAACAACTCAAACAGAATCGTATCCCTATTGTAAAGGTTAGATGGGACTCAAAGCGAGGACCAACTTACACATGGGAAAGAGAAGATAGATTCCGTGAGAAATATCCACATTTATTTTCATAGAACACACTTTTTAGATTTCTTAAAATCGAATTTCGGGACGAAATTCAGAATGACAAGTGGGTACTGTAGAACCTTGTAAAAAAATTTCTTGTAATTATATCGTTAATAAAATAAATAATCTTTCGTTATCGTTATTAATTCCCATTTTCTCGGAAAAATTTGAAATTTTTCTTATTATATTATTTTGTCGTTATAATTCACGAACACGTTACTCGAAACCTAAATATTTCATTTAATCCTAATTATATTTCATAATCCTAATTAAATTTCCAAATTACAATTATATACCAAACGGGCCCTTAATCAAAATCTCAGCCCAGCCTCGTTACTGTTCATCAGGCCCAAGGCCACAAGCCCAACTCCAAAATCTTATTTTTTTTTCATTTGTTCGACTAACTTCAAGCCTCCAAAATGCCTCGTTTATTCTCGATTCTTATACACGACGTACCAATATTTTTACACCATCTCGTTTACCACCTAGCCAACTATTAGTGTGTCAAATCCCAAGTTCATTTGGCGACGTTTGATACGTTTCTAAGGGGCAAAGTGTTTGACAAAAATCCAAGTCAATCGATTCATATATAATTCAAATCTTAACCGTTTTGATTCCCGTTTGTTCCTACGAGTTCCTAATAACATTTCTAACATGTTTTCATGTTTAAATGTCATCTATGATCAGCTATAATCAAGTAGTACAAGATTATACAAATCGTGTATGAAATTAAAAGGTGGTCGACATCCTTGTGATTCACCAAGACACTTCCCTTATTTTATGCACTCTCAATCCATATTATAAGTATATAAATCATCCTAGAACCTATGTTTACTGACAATGCATAGTACTTGTGGTTTCTTTGAAAGTTTCACACTTACGTGTGATAAAATGACACCATATATACAATACATGCATGCACCCGTTCTTCTCAATTATCATTTCCTCTCAAATATTTCTTTCTTTCTAAAACCCATTCCTTGGAAGTCAGAAGTCGATTGCAATCTCGTTTGGACGCAAGAAAAGGATTATTGGATTTAAGTTATACGTATATTATTTGGGTTATACGTCGAACGTGATTTTCCTTGTGTTCCATCCATCCACTCTTGACTCTCTACCACCTAAAGGGTGTTGTAAGTTGTTTCAAGCTTATTTCCATTCATTCCACACATTAAAAATAGTTCATGCACCATGTTTACATTTTATCGATCATATATTACTTTACGTATTGTTTTCATGTATATATTGTCATATAGAACACCAAACGTGGCTAGCCTCTATCTTGGAAGGCCTAGGAGTCACGTAGCACACATAATTCACATTAGTTTCAACGTTACATTCATCACATGAACATATTTTGAACCATGCTCACACGTATGAAAATCATATAAACACTTAGAAATAATTCTAAATCTTTTCATATATATAGAAACGTTCCAAACATGCTACGAAACACACGTATAATTTGAAATATCACGTAACAAGAGTACCATATTTTTACACGACTCAATAGACCACCTAGAAAACTACCACTTTCATTTAAATAACTTGTAAAAATACTCACGTTTCGACACACAAATTAATCCATTTTGAATCGGCAATCACAAGATTTTTCAAATCCAAATTTAGTTAAAAACTTAATAAATTCGTTTGGGCTCATTTCAAGCCCAATAAGAACTAACGATCCGTAAGCCCACTGGGCCCATATGAAACATTTTTAGAATCATAAAAATAGCCCAAGGCCAGGCCCAAAACAATATCCATGACCTCGCCTCTAAAAATCTTAACGGGCCTTGAATTTGATTCGTTAAAGGCCCATAAGCTAAAAAAAAGCTTTTAATCAAATAAGAAGTTAAAATATGCTTATTATTAACTTAATAAGCCACGGAAATTTTTAGATAATTTTTATAATCATTTTTGTAACTTTGGACTAAAAATGTAACGCAACGACATAGAAGGACTAAAATTGTAAATATTGAAAAGTAAGGACTAAAACTGTAAAAATAGAAACTTAAGGGTAAAAATTGATAAAAGTTAATATTCTTAGCCTATTTTTGATTATTGGACAATTAGAGGACTATAGTTGTAATTTATTTATAAAAAGGACTAACGGTGTAACTGTTGAATATAAGACCTTGATAGATCTTCTTGAGCACTCTAGAATCGTTAGTTATGTTAATGTAATCAATAACACACTAATAGACAGTATCTGTAACTTGTATTTTAAAGCGGAAACAAACACAAGTTTAATACTAAGAATTCTTGATCCTCTATGGATCTTTTTAATAACAATGAAAAGTGTTTTCTAAAACCGTTACTCAATACATAATCGAGTGTTCCTTTTATACACAAGGAACCCTAAACCATTTCCTAAGAAACGTATATACTAAAACTTCTAAAAGATTTGCATTATCACTTCCTAAATAAACTCATGCATATCCTAACTATATTACATAAAATACGGAAATACTATATCCGCAGAAACAACTAATACTGAAACTAGTCTTCAGCAGATACACTGCTTCAGCAGGAACCAGCTCTTCAGCAGTAACCTTCAGCAGTAACCATCAGCTGAATTCTTACTTAGCAGAATTCCCAACAATCCTCCCCTAATCTTGAATTTGACATGGTTAAGTTCAAGATTCTTGATAGATCTTTGAAGTTACATACCAAGAGGATTGAAATAACACAACACCAGCAAAGAATCATCATCAGCAGGATCTCTATGATCAGCAAATGCTTGAAATCTCCATTCTTTGCAGCAACAAATGACTAAATGTACATCAAAACAAATTAGTTTCATACTATTCTCATCACATCCAGGTGTGTTAACTCCTGTGAGAGGTGAATCATTGAAAATAATGGATTTGATGTCTCTTTACCAATAGCCATTACTACTGGAGTAGCCAAATGTTTTAAGGTACACTGATAACCACATGATTTTTAGCAAATCATCAGCTATAAACGGATTTGAGATGTCTTTACCTGTAGCCGTTTGCTCAGGACTAGCCAATTATTTTAATGAAAAATCATCTTGGTTAACTGATTACCAAATATGGTTTTCCACTGCCTTTACCACAAGCCATATACATGTGGGCTAGCCAATTATTTGGAATCCATAAAGAAAAAATCCATGGTCAATTGACAACCATTTTCAACTCTCAGCAATAAAGCATGGGTGAGTTGATTACCCTATGGTTTTGAGCAAACCATTACAGCTATCAACAGATTTGATGTGTCTTTACCAAAGCTGTACCCTTTGGACTAGCCAAATTTTTGATGGAATAGTCAACATCAGGTAAGTTGATGACCAAAGAATAGTGTGAGGAACACCAAACCTGCATACAATAGACACAATACTATACAACAAAAATGTTAGTTTTTTTTTTTTTTTTTTTTTTTTTTTTTTTTTTTTTTTATTCTAATTATAAGTAAGAAAAACAAATATACAACATGATACCATTAAATAGAAGCTGCTCTGGAAGTCTTAATTCTTTGCTTGAAGACTTTCACCAAAGATTCAGCAAACAATCTTGCATTCCCAACTGGATCAGGAGGAATCTCCAACTGTTGTTGAAGCATTTTCTCCATCAGAGACACTTTCAGAGGATATCTTTTGCCAAGATCCATAATAAGCCTTAGACCAGTTGTAGTTTCCAACACATGAACATATGGCATAGGATAAAACTTCCAACTCTGAACCTTCCATCTCTGATTGTTTTTCCATATGTCATAACTAACACCAGTGGGAGTAAAAGAATCAAACAACACTCTTAGATCACCCAATAAATACAATCCAGACCCTGTAGGAGTATGATTTGCATAATATTTGTGCACCAAATCATTTAGAGTGACCAAATCCTGATGATCCACAAGATGTAGAATTTCTTGAAGAAATGTAAAGGATATAGAAGTTTTATCCAATCTATAAATGGTATTAAGCTGGCCATTTTCAGTTAACTCCCATTGAACCAAAACATCTCTAGTTGCCTCAGGCCAATCATCAGGGGATCCTTCTCTTATAAATGAAGCATCAGAAGCATTCACATCTATTAGGTTTTGAGTGGAATGTGAAGTTCTGACTCTAGCCATTCTCTTTGCTCTTCTTCCAGGAACATAAATAGCAGCATGAGGTAGAGAAGATGCATCAGGAACTTCAGCTTCAGCAGATACACCTTCTGCAGCATCAGTTTCCACTGGTTCTCTTTCTAGATGGAGGATATTCTGCTATCACTTGAGCTTTACCTTTATCCACATAAGATGAAGCAGCAACATATGGTACATCAGCAGAAGTATCAGGTAAAGATACATTCTCAGCAGCAACAGGAATATCCATGTTAACAGATGAACCAGCATCAGCAAGAGTGATAGGAACATTCTTAGGAGCACCCATTCCATCTTTGTCATACCTAGACTTGATTCTATTATACATCTGAATCAATTTATCATCTAGAAGAGCCCACACTTATATAAAACACTGCTTTGACTTTTCACATATGTTCTCATGTAATCCCTCTGCTGTGCTTGAGTCATAGGTTTGTCTCTTTTAGCTTTGGCTTTTTGTTCATCTGCTACTTTCTTCCTCAACTTCATCACTTTCACAATTTCTAAAGCCCAGTCCTTTTTCTCCACCCTATTACCAATAATGTCTGCAGCTAAATCAGGATTAGCAAGCACTTGTTTTCCAATATGCTGCCAATCTGACTCATCAAAATCTTGAGCAGCAGCATCCAATTCTCTCTGTCTTTCAATAGGCAAAGTAGAAACATATCTTTGAGTGGCAGACTGGTATGCTGCATCAAACTTGGCTTGCTGTGCCTTAGCCATATTAGAACTCTTCTTATAATCTTCCCATTCTTTGAATAGTTTTTCTTGTGCACCGCTTTCTTCAGCTGTAACAAGCTCATCCTTAGCCACCTCAGTTCCTTCAGTAAAATCATCATGAGGAACATCCACATCTTCCATAGGATCATCATTTAATTCTTGAACATCTGAATTAAGTGTGTTATCAATGGATCCTTGAGGCTTGAGGGTTTCAATGATGTCATCAGGAGAAACTTGCTTATTCCTAGATAAATTATGAACAGGGGAATTCAAATACTCTTTCCCTGCTACAAAGAATGTATCTCCTGATGTATGAGCTTGATCAGTAGATTTGTCAGCAGCAATAACACTTGGTGATTGTTTCTCCTGAAGAAGATCAGTAGCTTCAGCCATAAGCACATCATCACCACTAGACACTTTGGAAGATTCAGCAGCTTTCTTTGCCAAATATTGTCTTCTACTTCTTCTTCTGCTGAATTGAATTGGTGGCTTAGATGAAAGTACTTCAGCAGCTTTAGGAGGAGCAACATGAGACTGTCTAGCAACTTCAGCTAGAATTTCAAGAGAATCCAAATTTGCCTCCTGATGTACTTCAGAAGTATCCAGTCCACCCTTACTTTGCTTCTGCTGATTCAACTGTGCCTCCAACTCCTGAACCTTACTTTTCAGCCTTTCAATTTCATTACCAAGAGTAGACTTGGTATCAGCAAGCTCCTTTTGGAGATCATCAGTCCTTTTCATGTACCTGCAAAGTGAATCATATACAGAAGTAAGAGTAATAGGGTCCTCTGCTCTACCAGTTGATTGCTCAATGGTAATTGGAGCTTCATTGAACCAAACAGGAGAAACAGACTCATGTACAACATTAGGAAAGCCTTCATCAATTGGCTCTCTCATAGGGCTAGGTGTAGGAAGTCTAGTGAACTCAGGCTCAAGAGGCTGAAAAGAATCATCAATCTCATGAGTTTGCTCAACTGGAGCAGCCTGAGATGGTGACATGGTAGGACTAGGTGACATATGTGCAGGGGAAGGTGGTGGTAGGTCAGTAGAAATAGGTAATGGTTCAGCAGTTGTAGCTGGCTCTTCCTCAATTACCACTGAAGGATTACCATCAGCAGCAACACCAGAAGATGATGGATTACCATCATCAGTAGCATTTTGAGTAGGCACATTACCAGCATCATCACCCTCAACTACATTATCATTGCCATGTGGCAACATAGCAGCTAACAAAGGGCGATGTTCCCCATTATAATTTGTTTTCATTCAGGCAAACAACTTAGAACCAAGACTTTTAATAGGCACATGGGTTCTGTCTTCAGTGGTTATATCTAAAATAATTTGTAAGAACCTAGGGTACATTAAGAACTTATGCTGTTGTTTATCAATATTTTCTAGCATATTTTCAAAAATAAACTTTGAAAAATTATAAGTTAGACCCTTAGAAAGACAAACAATACCACAACCAAATTGTAGAGAGAATTGGTCCCATCCACCACACTTGTTGCTTATGCATTGGAGCAGCAAATGCACCAAATACCTCCACTTAGGACAAAATTGATTCTTGTGACACTTAGTTGTATCAGTACTCTGATATCCAGCTTCCCTTAGCCCAGCAAGAATCTCTGCAGTGTTGGAGTGAAATACACCATTCTCATCATCCAACTGAAGCTTTGTCCTGATTAAACCTTCTGTCACCACATACTCTACACCCTCAATTACAGCTACAATCTCTGTGTTGGATCTCTTTGCAGCAGATGCCCAAAATTGCTTCACCATTGATTCATAAATCAGATTGGGACAATGTGTCAAAGCATAATGAATCTTTGATCTCTGTAGAAACTCCACCATTAAGTCAAATTCATCATGTCCCTTAGCCTTTTTCAGAATAGCATACTTGTTATGATCTCCTTTCAATTCAAGTTGTGCCATTTGAATGAATTTGCGTGAGACGGTTATGAATTACTCAGAGAATTATGGGTTTAAATGGAGTAACAAGCGAATTGTTTTGTTTAGGAATAGATATGCGAAGTAGGTTATATTTGGAAGTTCCCCAATCGTGGTCAAAATTATTGGAACTAATTATTGACCAAGTCTGACGTGTAAATTAAAAACTTCCAAATTCAAAATTACCCTTCAGCATAAATGAAAGTCAAATCTGCTGAGGAATGGTCAACATCAGTAGAAACCAAGCAAATGTAAAAATATCTTCGGTGAATATCTTGATTTTTACTGTGCCACCCAACTCGCATTAATTATCATAGCGCCTAAACTTTGCTTATTTAATCACCCCCAAATAACACTTCTCAGGCATCAATTAACCCCAAATCATCTCTCAACCCTAATTTCCCAATTAACCTCAATTCATCACCAAAATCATGTCATCAAAACCAGAAACTTTAGATCAAAATTCCTCTTCTCCTTCTTATTCATCACCAGAAGAAGATTTACCACCATATCCTTGGGAGCTTTCTGATTCAGACTATGAAAGAGAAATGGAGAGTCGATGGGATGCACATGAAAGACGATGGAATGCACATAAAAGGGGTGAACCTAGCCATGTTCCCATTCCTGCTGAGAGAGAACTTGTCTCTCCCTTCATATGTACCTCTGATGAAGACTCTTCAGAGGAGGAAAATGAAGATCCAACATTTCTTCCTCCTTCCACACCAGATAGATCCCAACCAAGGTCAAGTAAGAGAGATCCATTTCTTCCAACATCACAAAATGTGGTGTTGGATCTTCCTGCTCCAGGACCTGGTCTTTCTTATCCAGAACACATCGGACAGAGCAAGGAGGCAGAGGTTGTACGTAAGGGAAAAGGGAAAATGGAGTAGATGATTGATGAATGTTGCCATGGACCAAAGTTCTTGAGTATTTTCTTGACTTTGGTACTTGAGCATCTTCATAGTCTTCCTTCTCTTCTTTTTCCATTTTCATCTTCAGCTTCATCATTGTACTTGTCATAGCCTCAAGTACTTTGTAATAGATGATAGAAGCTAGTAGAACTCGATTAGGCAAATGTATAGGAATGGTCTTTGTAATCCAGTTGGAACTTTGAATGTAAGCTGTAACTTGTTTCTTTGAATGAATGAAAAGTTCTTCTTAATTAATCAACTTTGTATGACCTTCAGTATAATCAACTAATCAGAAGAAACCATGTTCAGCATACTTGACCACATTCCCTTGAGTACATCTCTTGGTGACTTTCATCATATAACTTACAACATCAGAACTTCTGCAAAACAGACATAAAACATGCAAATACACCAAACAAACTTGCAGAAACATTAGTGGGTTAGTGTTAAAAACTCAAAAATATACAAATTCTACAAAGTTTACATCACAATCCTCCCTTGAGGCATATGCCTCCCCTGAGGCTTATGCCTCCCCTTAAACTTTGCAATTAAGGGTTAAACATACCAATATGGACCACTAAATATTGAAACCTTGGTCCATCAAATGCTTTGGTTAACAAATCTGCCACATTCTCATCTGTGTGAATTTTTACCACTTTAATTAAATGTTTCTCATAAGCATCCCTGATAAAGTGGTGCCTGATTTCTATATGTTTGGTTCTATTGTGAAAAACTGGATTTTTAACAATGCAAATTGTACTTTTATTGTCAATGAAAATAGTAGTATTCATAAAATTATACCCATAATCCAGCAATTGATTCTGAATCCATAGAACCTGTCCACAACAATTGGCAGCAGCAACATACTCTGCTTCGGTAGTAGAGGTAGCAACAATGGTCTGTTTCTTGCATTGCCAAGAAATCAGTCTCCTTCCAAGGAATTGGCAACCTCCAGTTGTGGATCTTCTATCCATATTGGCACCAGCATAGTCACTATCACTATAAGCTGCTAGCTGAAATGGAGATTCTTTAGGATACCAAAGACCTTATTTGGGTTGGCCTTTTAGGTACTTAAAAATCTTTTTGACAGCATTCAAGTGAGAGGTAAGTGGAGTGACTTACCTCTTGAACAACCACTGTCAACTATCCCTACTTTAGTACTTTTCAAAGGATGATCCTACAACAACAACAAAAAAATATACAAAAGTTAGTACACATTGGAGACTCAAGTCATTGCTGACTTGAGCCTGCCTTGTGGATCATTAGAGATAGGCCATGTAGATGTTTTAGATCCACCATTGTTCTTGGGCCTGTAATGCAATTTAGGTCCCTTCTTTGTCCAAGAACAACCTGCTGAGGGCTTCACAGCAATATCCCAATACCCTCCACCATAATAAATTGAGTCAAAGTGATTAGGCCAATAACCATTAGAAAAGAAAGAACTAGTTGGTCGAACATAAGGTTTATTACTGGTTCTTCTCCATGAAGAATGTGGTTCAGCAGAATTGGATTTCTACTGATGTGGAATAAAAGAAGGTATATCATTAACATTCTTCCACATTTACCTAGGTTTCCTTTGACTAAAACATACACCCATTCTTTGCTCATGAAAAGTACAATCCTTAATCAAATGAAATTTACTTCCACACACAAAACATTTCTTCTTTTTAGAAGATTTATTCAAACTGAAGGAAGTTCCATAACATGAAAAAGCATTCAAACCACAATGATTAACAGAATTGTTTTTAACAGAACTAGAAATATTGTTTTGCGAAGAATTAAAAAGCAAGTCTTTAGTAGAAATTGTCTTGGTATCAGCAGCAACTCTAGAAGGCTTGTGGGGAGTCTTGGGTGATGTCTTTGTTGTGGTCTTGGGAGTGGTCTTGGGCAGGTCTGACTTCTCACTTGAATCACAACTGGCAAATGAGGTAGACCCTTCATCAGAAGACTTGTCACTGTCACAACAAGAGACAAAGTCAGCAGATTTAATATTAGGGTCTGACAAGTCACTTGACTTTTTGCCATAGAGATGGTGTGATCCATCAAAGTCAACAGGTATGGTCAGGTCTATAGGCATATGTTCCCCTCTGATTGGTCCAGGGACAGCATTCATTCCCCCTTCCTTAACAAATTTAACAGGTGTTTGATAAGCTAAGGCTGGTTCAGGGTCAAAAACACTAGACATATCAGGATAAGTTAACTCTTCAGGATCTATATATTTCTCATATCCTAATGCTTTTCTAGACCTAACAGATTGGCGACCATCAATCAATTTATTCAAATTAGATGCTCCTTCCTGCCATTTCATACGACCAGCTATCTCTTTATCTAACTTAGCTTGTAATTCTTGTTTTTCCTTTTCTATATCAGATTTCTCTTTTTCAGTACGTCTTAAGTCTATCTTAGCAATTTCTAAATCACTTTCTAGAACTCCTATCTTTTCATCATATTTAACTTGATTCTTTTGAAACCAGACTTTTTGTTTTTCTAAAGTTTTTAAAGCCTTTTTATAGGCCTCTACTTCAATATAATACTCATTGTACTTAGGTTTCAAATCATCAAATTCTTGTTTAAGTTCATTGTATCTTACACTACATCCAAACACACAGTTGTGTACCTGAGAGATTCCCATCAAGGAGACTTGTTCCTTCTTGTCCTCTGAAGGTGAGTATGCCAGCATATTCACTTGTGTAGAAGTAGAAGCTTCCTCTCCAGCAGGTTCATGTTCAGCCCAATCAATCTGGTGATCCAGAGTCACCAAAGCCTTTGAAGATGCCGCCTTAGAAGTCCCTGATTCCAATGGATATGAGCCATATCTAACTTCATCACCAGACTTCCTCTCCTTGCATTCTCTTGAAAAATGTCCCACTTGGCCACACGTGTAGCATTTAACCTTCCTTCTGTCAAACCTTGCTGCCTCTCTTCCATTAAAACCAAACTTTCTTCCAGACTTAGTTTAAAACCTCTTTATGTTCATAGAAATCATTGCTAGCTGCCATTTCAAGTGCATCTCCTCCATCTCCAAAGGATATACCTGTTTAAAATCCTCATAAGCAAGAAATTGCTGATGTTCATATTCAGCCACAAAAGAATAAACAATGTCATCCATTATACTACTGGATTTTGATTTAGGAGCAGATTGAGTCTGAGTTTGAGAAGATGCTCCTGAGGTGTAAGAACTTGAGGCATTGTGCACAGGTTTTGTAGTGGTGCTGACAAAGGCTCAGTGAGTGGATGGATGAATTGGACTTCTAACATTAGGCTCAAGAGATTTGAGCTTGTTGTAGAGGTCATCATAGGAGATTAAGTCTAATCCACCCTTTGTTTTGAGAGCAGTACTGACTTGCAACCAAGATGGTGGCAAAGATCTCAGAAACTTAGCATTGCAGTCCTCATTATCTGGTCTAGCCTTCAGCTGATTAAGCTGACTTAAGATCCGGTGGAACCTGTCATAGCCTTTGTGGATTCCTTCTTCCTCAGATATCTGAAACTCTTGAAACTGCTGCTTCAACATTGACTTCTTCAACCTTCTTGATTCCTCATTCCCACCAAATCTAGCCTTTATTGCCATCCAAATGTCCTTGGCATCATCCATGAAGTGGAAGTCACCCATGTGATCATCTGGTATAGCTTGGAGCAGAATTGTTCTAACTTTGTTTTCCCTTTGCACGGCTAGAATCTCTTCAGCAGTTCTGGGACCTAGAATTGTAACTATCCCATCAGCATCTTTAACATGCTTCTTCAGGCTGTTCCCCTTTCGGACAACCTCCCAAAGATTTCAGTCTATGTTTGTGATCCAGTTCTGCATCTTCATGGACCACAAATCATAGTCTTCAGCATTCTTCAGGTATGGAAATTTAGCATTACTGTTGGAGAGGTTGAGTTGTTGAAGAGAAGTGGTGTTAAGGTTTTGGGTTGTATCAACTTCATCGTTTGATCCAGGCATTTTCTTTGATTGGTTTGGATTTTGATGGTGTAAGATTTGTTTTTCTCAGTATCACAGAGACTCTCTCGAGGCTCTGATACCACTTGTTGAATATAAGACCTTGATAGATCTTCTTGAGCACTCTAGAATCGTTAGTTATGTTAATGTAATCAATAACACACTAATAGACAATCTCTGTAACTTGTATTTTAAAGCGAAAACAAACACAAGTTTAATACTAAGAATTCTTGATCCTCTATGGATCTTTTTAATAACAATGAAAAGTGTTTTCTAAAACCGTTACTCAATACATAATCGAGTGTTCCTTTTATACACAAGGAACCCTAAACCATTTCCCAAGAAACGTATATACTAAAACTTCTAAAAGATATGCATTATCACTTCCTAAATAAACTCATGCATATCCTAACTATATTACATAAAATACGGAAATACTATATCCGCAGAAACAACTAATACTGAAACTAGTCTTCAGCAGATACACTGCTTCAGTAGGAACTAGCTCTTCAGCAGTAACCTTCAGCAATAACCATCAGCAGAATTCTTACTTAGCAGAATTCCCAACAGTAACGCAAACATCGTTAGAGTAAAAATGGTAAAATTGGAAAAAGGACAAGGACTAAACATAATCTATTTAACATTCTTATTTATTTTCTATTTTCGTAAATTTATTTCGTATTGCATTTAAACTTTTATTTTTATTTATATATATTATTTAACGTAACGTTAATAATATATATAACGATATTTCAAAAGTTAATATTTTTACTTACGATTAAAAAGGTAAAACTTCGATGGATAATTTAAATAACATATTTTGTCATATCATGCATATCACAAGAATTACACTACACATCATCTATTCGTCATAATGAATAATTATTATTCGTTATTCGTTCGTATTTACCAAATAGTATTTGGTCAAATTCTCAGATAAATCTATTTATCAGGTTGTGTTTTGAAGCTGTTATCAAAAATTCATCCGACTTTATTTTCTTCATTTCAGTATCAATCAAGGTGAGTCATAGCCTCACATTTACTTATTTTCAAACTCCGTGAGGGGGATACATGTTATAGACAGATCAAAAATAATTTTCTGTATGCTTCCTGACTTGATATATGCCTAAGTTACCTATTACCAAAAGATCCTTGATCATGAGCCATTAATCACTGTTATGTGAACGCGAATATAATGAATAGATCTATATAAGGTTTGACAGCCTATCCCATTAATACTTGACGGAATGCCATTATACATGTGGTTAGTCGTATTAGTCGTGATAATTATATTTGAGTAAAAATAGGAATTGGCAAATCACCTATTACACGAGGGCAATATTATCATTAATTTGATAACACCTCCGTATTTACGGTATTTGTTAACGTTTTGCGTGTCATGAGACTTAGAGCAATATATATACTGCAATATCAATTTTTAACTGATTGTATTTCCAATACAATCTTACTTGTGTATCAAAATGATTACTAAATTCAAACTCTATGATATCACTCAACATTTTTGTTGACTTTTAAACATGTTATCTCAGGTATTTAGCAAAGGAAGCAAGCATGGAACGGGCGGAAAAACTTCAAAACTTATCTATTTTATTTAAATAATGGTGTAAAATAAATGATGTTTGATTCAGTTTAAAACATCAAGACTTTTAATTATAATACTCTGATAGTGACCTCTTGTATTTGAATCTTTATTAATAAACTTATATTTTAAAACGTCTCTTTCGAGCCGTTTCTATCATTATGACTTTGATCCTCACCGTAACACCTTAATTACTATTCCGCTGCCATGTTACAAATTAGGGGGTGTTACAATACTCCCCCTTCACATGTGCTTATGAGTTATAAATAGAAATTTGCACATGTTGGGTGGAGTTTGTAGTTTTGAATTGATTGAATCTCAGTAAACATGACCGATTCGAGACATGCTTACATCACAGTTAGACTTGCTTGAAATTATTACTTGTCTTGGTCATATTAAAAGAGAATCTCTCGAAATGGTACACTCTACTCAGACTTGTCCTTCGCGAGACACGCTTACATCACTGGCTAGGCCAGCTTGAAGTTATTACCCGTCCCGGAGCAAGTCCTTTCAATTACTGACATTTTCATGTTTCTTCAATTCGTTGGTTAACACTGAGTCGAGCTCATGCGAGATTACATTCTTTTTAACCATATTTTAATCACTTTTGTTTTTCTCCCCCCTCAAAAATAGCATATTGATGTTGGTTTTGTTAAATTTTTTGATTAAAATATGCTTTTTGAGGTTTGTGGGAAGAATATACCAAGAACTTATCACTTTTGAACAAAGATTATTTCAAATACTCCCCCTCAATAAGTGAAATAACTTTTTGAGGTTTTGATTACGAGAGGGAATATTTGTCCTTTTGAGCAGAATTATGAAAAAAACTTTGAAAATTTGATTAATTCTATTCAAAAATAAGAAGGTTTCACTCCTTATGTGAGGATTGAGGTACTTAAGTGTACCTCAGAGTCATTTAATTACAAAGAACAGGTTGTACATTGTTATATGTGCACACGCCATAGTATTCACAAATCAATCAAAACAAATATTTTACCCCCAAAGCTTACAGATCAATCATCGGTGTTGTGAAGACTGGATTTAGACGTTGAAAAAGTCTGATAGGAAATGATGGTCTTGCTCCAATATAGCTTTCCAAATGTCTAATCTAGTCCCTTCTGTTCAACCTTTCTTCAATCTTGTGGATGAAATTACGAACTTGTCTTCGTTTACTGGAACTCAACCTTGTACTCTTCTTGAGCTTAATGTCTTTCAACCTAAAGTTTAAACCATCTCGAACTGCCTTTAGAGTATCGTTACAGAATTTATAAATTTCATCAAAGCGCGTGAAGTTGAGACAACCATAGCCACTTCTGTAAGTAAAGCCGAAGGCTGGTTTTCTCATAAGTTGAAACTGAGACGCTTCATGAATACAAGGGCAAGATAGTTCCGGTTTGGTGAGGTTGAGTTGTCTTTGATAACTTTCAACACCTAATTGGAAATCTTTTACTCTTTCTTGAATAATTAAGTGTCTGATGAAGAGAAGAAGAGAAGAGATGAAATTGTACTGCAGTTCCCATGTATAACGTCGCATTCTACCTTGTACCTTTTCCAGATACATGTCTTTAATGTCGTTTAAATACAAATCAGGAAAGTCTGCTTCAGAAAATGTGTACTTCTTTTCATCTTGTCTTTTGACGACAATTTGCTTCATGAAAGTGTAGTCAAACTTTGTTGTATGAAAGATTTCCATGATGGCGACGATTCGAGACGTATTATATACCTTTTCGCATGACTTTAATCCCAAATTGCTGGTGTAGTAAAGCTGATGACGTTTATTCCAGTGATGAATTCCAAGTAGTGCTTCCCTGTTGTACTCAACTACTTCTTTGATGAATAGACCGTGTTTCATTTCTTCAATGGCAGGATACTCGTAGCGTGCAACCAGAATTTTGTAAGTCAGTGAAGATGCATATTTTTGTCTTGAAGTCTCTTGCCCATGTTGAAGATAATCCAAGTCATTGTTGAAGAAGAATCGGAAGGGAATCTGTGGTTTATTGGGTCTTCCTACCATTGGTAATGGTTTGGTCCAGTCTGTGAAGTATGGACCATCTTTACCGGAGGAGTTATCGACATTCTGTTCCGGGTTGAGCCAGTCGATATCATTAGACATTGCACGTGCAATGTTTTCCAAGTGATATTCCAGTTCGACGGCGCTTCCGGATCTTTCTTTAAGAATATTAAAAGCATCATTCTTCACCATCCTAAGTTCTTTCTTCATCATCTTCTGAATTCGACATTCTTTCATGATGTTCTGAGTGAAATCCACAGTGCTTCCGGGTAGAAGTTCTTCATCTTCAGGTAGAGGAGGTTGATTCTTGAGCATTTCATCAAACCACTCAAACTCGGGTGTTTTGTCGTTATCTAACCAGGAGACAACTCACTTCTTCTTTTTCTCACTTTTGTCCGATTGTTTAGAGGTTGATGGTCCAGGTCTAAATTCAGGAACTCTAGATTCAGGAATTGTTGAAGCAGGTTGTTCCTAAAAATCATCACCGATATGAGTAAAGTATTCTTCTTCTTCGTTTGGTGCTGACCCAGATGTCTGTTTTTGATGATGTGTAGAAGGTTTGGTTGAAGTCTTGATAGGATCTCGGTGTGAGGATGATGGACCCGCTGTTGACTTTTGTTTCTTGGATTGTGAGTTAGGGTCAGGATCTTCATCGTCTCTTGGTCTTTTGAGCTTTCCCGCATCAGCTTTACTCGAGTCTTTGGATAAGTTTGCTGCGATAGCATCCAAAATTGTAGTTTCTTCAGGAGTCTGGTTCACCTTTTCTGCCAGTAGTGAGTACATTCTGAATTGTAGGTCATCGAATGAGAGGTCTTGTGGGACTGTGTGAAGAGTCAGTGGTGTAGTAGAGATCACCTCATTCACGACCTTTTTGACAGTTTTGTTGAGTTTATCTTTCAAGGGTTTGAGTATTGTATTTAGCTCATTTAAAAGATTGTCTGCCAGGTACTTTTAAGTGTACTTCTTGATTACTTCATCCAAATCTTCTTGAACATCTTTTGAAAGTGATAATAAAATCTCTACCAATAATGAATTCGAATGATGATGATGTTAATTTTTCCAATGTCGATGATGAAAGTGACATTTATCTTTTGACGCAAGCTTATCAATATCACCAATCGTTGCAACAACAAGAAGCTCAAACTTCACATTCGCTTAATCCGATATAACGTGAACGTAATGTTGCTAAAGAACGTTTGTTGGCCGACTATTTTGGTGATAATCTAAAATATCCGGAGCACTATTTTAGACGTCGATATCGTATAAGCACGAAACTATTTTAGAAATAGTAAAATGTATTGAAATTTATATTTACGATCCTCTTCCCGAGCATTTTCAATTCTTTAAAGTCTGACCCAATGCTACGGTTCAAATGAGTTTTAGTGTTATTATGTAATGCACTTCCGCCATACGCCAATTCAGATGATGCATTTGATGAATATTCTCAAATGGGTTAACGTTATGCACGTGGTTGTCTAAATTTTTTATCATGTGCGTTACTGATTTTCTCATGCCTGAGTATTTAAGGAAACCTGACTTTAATGAAATTCGAAATTTGTATGCAACACATAAGAGGGTTCATGGGTTTCCGAGAATGCTTAGAAGCACTTATTGTATGCATTGAGAATGGACTAATTGACTGAATTCATGGCACAGACAATTTGAAAGAGGTGATAAAAAATATCCAAAAAAATATCCAACTATAATGCTTAAAGTTGTTGCCTCTTACAATTTGTGGATTTGACATGCATTTTTTGGAGTAGCGAGTGAGAATAACGATCTTACCGTTTTTAATAATTCTTCATTATTTCACGTCCTTATTGATGACATAGCCCATGTGGCTCCGTTTGAACTAAAAGGAGTTACATATGAAAAATGGTATTACCTAGTTGACGGGATTTACCACAATGGACAACTTTTGTCAAATCATTTACAGTGGTATGAGACGAGAAACATAGACTCTTTAAAAGGCGAAAAGAATGTGTACGAAAGGATGTTGAACGAGCTTTTGATGTCCTCCAAGGACATTGGGGAATTATACAACAATAGGCGTGTGCTTACAACATCAAAAAGCTACGAAGAATCATTTACACGTGCATCATATTGCATAATATGATTTTGAAAGATTAAACGTTTGCGATAAGTGAATTCAACAAATTGTATATTAGTCTGTAACCAAATATACAACGTACTTGGATCAAGAGATGCGTCGTACAATGGAGGAAAGCCAAAGAATCACGTGATAGACAAACACACGAAAGTCTCAACGAGATCTTATGGAGCATCTTTGGCAACGCATCAACAAAAAATTTAGTTTATTGATAATTTGGTGTATTTTTATATTTTCGTACTGTTTTTTTTATTTATTTAATTCGTATGCGTTTTTTGTATGGGTTTTTTTCTTTTTCTTTTTTTTTTTTTTTTTTTTTTTTTTTACGTATGGTAATTTGTATTTGAATGAATGAAAAATAATTGGTCCAATAAAGTGAAAATGGCTTGAGTGATCAGTGCAGACATATTTTAATTTGTGAATGTGAAAAATGAAATGCTGAGGTGACGAAATGATTTGGGCCATGACACCTTATGTTCTTAGATAAACATTTTAGGTTTTATAATTTTTCTTTGCTAGTTTCTTAGGTGTGCTAACTTTTATAAGCATTGCTAGAACCACAAAAACTTCATAAAATAAAATTTGCAAAAAGGAAGTGTCCATGTGTGATTGGTGAATTTTAATATATTTTCTCTCTTCTCTTTGCTACAACCAAATCATACATGGACACATCATTTTTGTGAATGTTATTTTGTGAAGTTTCTATATTTTAGCAATACTCTTAACTTTTATGGCTTCTCATGTCATATCATATAAATCTATACTACTTATAAAGCATTTAGCACCTTCTCTCTTTCAAATTTTTAAGATTTTCATATATAGATTTTAAGTAAATACAACTAATTAATATATATGTACAATTAATTTATGCATAAACACCTACACATATTGACTGGTCAACATTTTTAATTAATGTCATATTTAAAACACCCATTTGACAAAAAAATATAATTAATAAAACACAATATACAAACTATTTGAAGCAGAAATACAACTAATAAAACATTATTCAATACATACAATTAATACACTATTTAATTCACTCATTCACCAAAATATACAATCATTTAACAATAATGTACAATCTAATCAAGCTACTAAGCCAAACACTTAAAAATAAAGTCATTAGGCTGCCCGCAGTGGTCGGTCGACCGGTTCGATCGCCGCTGCGTCGACCGAGGAATGAGGGTCGAACTGGGTCGGTCAGCTCCAAAATTGACGAAGGGTGATTGTGCTGAAGGAAAAAATCAAGATTTTATTTAGGTATCTTCGGTTAACATTAGATGAAATTATACCAGTCCCTTAACTAAAGTTATTATTATTTGTAAATTAATTGTTTCAGAGAGAGATCCGCTGCGTGAGCAACCCGACTGTGCGTTACATGTGCTCTAGAGGCTGCACTCCATCTTTCTTCCCCCTTTTTCTTTTGATTTGGAATGACATAGATCGGAGAATGGGACAGAGCGGATGGCAACTAGCTGACTTCTTCCTGTCACTCGTACAGATCTAATTGAAGATATTGCATTAGAAAGGGATACAAAGTCACTTCCGAAGATTGAAAGAGAGGCAATCCCAGTTCGATACTGGTCTTGTTGCACTTCTTCGAGTTAATGACGGATAGCCCACTAGGGACTGCTTGGCTTGTTAGCGAGAAAGCGCATAAAAGAATGCCATTTATCGATCGATAAAAGAGGGTCAAGTACATTAGTCCGTAACTGCCATTTTGACTAGGTGGATTTTTCCTTCTAGTTGACATCTTTCTGCGGGATACCCTAGTTAGAGCCTGCTAGTATTATTGAAGCGGAAGCGCTATCAAAAAGCTAGATAAACAAGAATGCCGAATGAATCCATGTCAACTTTGTTATTAGTGACTATTTACCGGGTTAAAACATATCAACAAAAAAAATTTGTGTTACTATTTACCACCTCTTCAGCAACGAGCATGGTTTCTATTCATCTACAGCACGGTAAAAAATTTCTAAATATTAACCATAGTAACTCGCCATCACCTTGATCCAGCAGCACAAATGGTATCGCCCCATCACATGCAAAATTATCATTCATTATCTAGCTCAACATAAAATGAGTCATACAAACAAAACATGTCAAAGATCAAAGCATTGCCAAGTTATAGATTCAGAAATCCATAAAGTAGATGCATGATGCTTATGTAGAAAGTAAACCAACATAATCAAGCCACACTTCTGATCAGAAACACTAAACCACAATCTGGTACTCTGAATATATTATAGCAAAAAAACAACCATCTTTGACTCTCAGCAGCATTTAAAACAGAGACAAACATGAAAAGATGACAAGATTGATTTAAGTCTAGACATAAAATTTCCAAAAATCTTACGAAAAAGAACATCAGCTCACAAACACTAATACATTGCTTCATTTCCTACCATAGATCCTTGAAGCTTGACGGTTCTTCTTCTTGGCTCCAGATTTAGTGACCTTGAGGCTCCTGTTAACAGCACTAAGTCTTGCAAGAGCTGCCTTCTTCAAATCTGGCCTGTAGAAGTTGTTTGCAACCTGCCATTGTAAAATAGAACTCATTATACTAAGGTGGCAATTACAAACCAAAACAAAGGGTTTTCATACATTTTTCTATAAGGTGCAAACAGGTAAACTATTTGATTAGCAACTTAAACTATTGTTATAATAATATATATTTTTGTAAAGCATAAACAATAACGATTCATAAAAATCCATGAATATAATTGTAAGCAGATTCAACCTACCAGTTCTATTATTATTTGTGTTAACCTATTATCCAATCCACACAAACCACTAATTTGCCATAACAGGCATCAAACATCCTATACATGACTCACAAGTCACAAGGCCAAATATAACAACTCTTTCACGTCCTGCATCATTTTTGTTGTAGAACTAACAAAAAGCTAACATCAATAAAAATTCTAGGCGGTTTGACATACTCGAATAACATAAACATAATATAAGCAGAATTATGGTTAAACATTCTAATAGAGACATCAAATATGGATTCTATTAATTAGTTACCTGGTTTAC
>JARVZY010003890.1:0-26052 GCA_030686995.1 Artemisia argyi
CTTGCATCAATAGATGGACGTGTTCCCACATAGCTTTTGCAGTTGTTTGAGCATCAACACTTCTGAATATGATGTTTGGTATCCCTTGAAGTATGTAAGACATAGCATACTCATCGGCTTCACGATGGTGATTTTGTTCAGCAGTGAGTTGAGACTCAGGAACACGCACAGCAGTCGAAGCTACTGGAGGATCAGCCGATGGGTCACCGCCAACGTAGTTAACAAGCCAAGGAAACGGTCCTTCAAGGATAACTTGTTTCACGTACTTACCATTGGGTTTCTTGAGTTCAATAAACCTTAAGAATCGACTTGCCCATTGAATATAATTACCCGGTGTTAGCATTGGTGGGGTGTCAGGAGAGCCTGCTTCGTGTCTGGATTGTTGAGTTGAAATGACTTCACACATCCTGTCAAACCAGTGAGTAGGTTTTGGTGGAAGTTGGCTTTGTTGTGGTGACATAGGATAGGATTGTTGTATTGGAACCATCTGATGTTGTTGCATGAAATTATGTTGTTGTGAGTAAACCGGTTGTTGATAATATTGTGGTGATTGTTGATACTGTTGCTGTTGCTGATGATACTATTGATTCTGATATTGCGGAGGATGGTTAAAGTTGTAGTACGGTGGTTGAGACATTTTGAAACACTTGTGTGAAAAGATGGATCTTGTAGAAGGTATGGGTTTGCCAAATTTCGAAAAGTTTGCCCAAGTAGATGTTTTCGAAACTTAGTCACAGAACTTGTGATTGCGAAAAACTGAACTTAAGGGATTGCGAAATTAGTTACACAAAGATTTCGAAAAGTGAGGGATTTCGAAAGAAAGGTTTCTCGAAACTTAGTAAATTTTCGAAAACCTTGAGATTTCGAAAACTAAAGATGTTTTTCGAAAAACTTTGTGATTTCGAAAATTATTGAAATTTTCGAGAACACAATTTCACAAACACACTTTCGAAATTATACAATTTCGAAAGTTTACCAAAAGTCGAAGTACTTTTCTCCCTTATATAAGAGATAAAAGACTGAGTCCACAATTCATAAGGCGATTTGAAGCACTAGAACACGATTTCGAAACTTTGTCAAAGGAGTGTTTTCGAAATTTTGCAGAAATGAGTTTTTCAAGGAAAGTAATCCAAAAATGAGTTTTTAATCCAAGATTTTTGTACTTCAAGTTGTAAAAAGATGAAATCTTGAAGAAAGTAATAAACTTGATAAACTTTTTCAAAATTTTAAAGGATTTCGAAAAATAGTACAATAAATCAAATCGAAAATTTTGAAAGAAAAGTTGATACTTTTTTGTTTGATATGATTTGTAGCACAAGTTTGTAAGCAAAGATGTGATAAAAACAAAGAAACAAACAAAAAAATACAATTTTGTTGACAAAATAACGAATTAAAAAAGGTTTTATGGATCAATTTCAAAGAAAAACAATAACTACACCTTCATATGGCGAATGATACCACTTGTTAGGTCACCATATTGATTTCACACAAACAAGAATGAGATAGATATAAGGAGTTGGGTGAATATTTTAATGAGAGAAATATAAGAGCAAGAGTTTCCTTAAGATTTCAAATAAACAACCAAGTTTACAAATAGACCTAAGACTTCTATTTATAGGGAAGGAGCTAGGGCAACACTCCCTCTCCTTCCTTACATGGATTTCGTGTGGGCTTAAGGCCCATGGACATCATATCTTAAGCCTAGTAAACTTATAACATTACATAAATGAAAGTAAGTAGTAACTTAAGCAACCTATTTTTACAAATGACCGAGACTTGATAAAATAGTAAAACTTTGATCCCAACATCTTAATAGTGTGATCACATCAGTTAGCGTCTTGCAACACGCCGATGCCTCTAGTACGATCTCGAGTAAGGCTCCTGGAAAAACTTTTTAATGATTTCTCATTATTATTATCATTTTGTTTCTAATACTATGTTAATAAGGATATGGATTAAAGTCATTTCTTAATTAACCATTATGTTTCTCGTTGTTTGTGATTGATCAAGATTACCAAATCTTCTGAACATATTCAGGGAAGATCTTGGGTGCGGCCACACATACATCTTACCAACCCTACGAGGGGCCCAACAGTATTAAACTCCAAAAATAAATTTAAATGAACAAATTCTATCTTGACTACAAGCAAACCCCATAAACTTTGTAACATTTCCGAAAACAACCCTTATAACTACCAGTTACGTATAGCGTTAAGTTGTTCTACAAAAATTTACTACATTTATGGCACTTATCTTGCATCTCAAGTCTGAGGATAACTTCTCATGATTTACTTAATAACAAAATCTATAAAGTAACATCATGTAGTTGGGATAAGTCCTGTATTCGATATCATTGAATATCATCTGAAATGGCATGACTACGCATCAATATACTTTAAGTATATTATACCAACCTTTTGATTTGACTTGATTTAATAATATTCCCATATTATTAACTGACAACAGACAATTTAGAATAACATGTATTCATGGATTAAACATACAAATATAGGATACAATATATTATAAATTAAACATACTATGTATTTAAATTTATTATAATAATTGTTTAACATCCATTATCCATATACTAAATAGATCAATGCATGATAAATCTTGTTGATGAATTATGTCTTAAGTAATGACATTCATACTTGTTGACAAGGCATAAATCATCCAACTTTGATCTATTGGAATTTTAAGAATACTTATTTCAAGAATTCAACTATTGAAGTTCTTATATGTGCATACTCAACTATTTTGATAATGTCATATTTCATAAAAATGTGTGACATCCTTAACCACCAATTTATGATAATCAAACTTCCAAATATTTTAAAGTTTAAAGTATTCTTATTATCTTAATGTATAATGCAACTATGCTTTTAGTAAGCATAACTAGTAATAGCCAAAGATGAAATCCTTACCATAACTAGCATTGAGTGTCATCTCAATTTCATTAGCATTATTGCATGCAAACAACAATATGCTATTAAAAATTTCCCGTAAACATTAATATCTATTGTGTAATGTTTGATGCCCTTCAAACTTTCAAGTTTGTTGGCTATGACAATTTTCACAACAATTGAAAAATTGTTAATCTATAGAATTTGGAAGCTGTTCCAGATTTAGGATGTGATTCTATAATCAAACATATAATTTTAGAATATTACACAAGTTATCTAATAACCTTTTACTTAGATATTAATATTGCCAAATCATCTTGTAATCAAGCATGATACAACAAAACATGATGTTCATGAAAATCTTTGAGTCATACTTAGATTTTATTCATGTTATGCATATCCATTTAAACTTTCTAAATGATATATCATGTTATATTAGATGCATTTACCGCACATGTTTCAACAATAAACATTCATTCCAAGGTTGTATGTCTTATTTCCTAAATCTTACAAGTCAAGTTTCATTCCAAACTAAGACTTAACTTTTAACTTATATGGAATGTTACTTTTTATATGTTCCACAACATATATGATTTAAGAAATTAAACATAATACTCCCACTAGCTTTTAGGAATACTTAAAAATTATCTTATTTCAATTATAAATCAAAACATGGATTTAATAATTAAACATAAGAGTAATCTTCTAGATGCATGCATTTATCCATCCATGGATTATTGCACTTTGTACACTTCCAAAGATTTATTTGAATTCATAAACTCCTTTGGATTACTTATCGTCCTCGCTCAAGTAATCACTCAAGAAAAAGTTTTGATATTCCATTGTCAATTTCATAAATGTGCCAATCATAATCTTTATATATTTAATGTATTTAGAAAAGAATATTCAATCACAGTTAATTGCTTAAGTGTGATTAATAATCTTGTCATAAGACATGCATTAAATACGTGCACAATATTGTCCATATGATTTCTATACAAAGATTTAAACCACAAAGGTTACCTTAACTTGTTATTAGGTATTTGCTATATTCATACCGAGTTAAAGGTCTTGTTGAGTTGAACTAATATAGGTGATAATTTGGATGCGTGTTCAACACATTTGTTATATTCATATTGGAAAATATATAACCAATCATACTCTGGCCGGTTTATAAGGCCTTTTTTGCAGCTTTTTTTTTAGCTGTAAGCTTTTTATTACAAAATAATTTTTTTTAAATAAGTAGCTTTGTTTAGAGCTTTTACTTTAAACTGGTAGTTCTTAGATGAAAAGTTGGTTTATGTTGTATATTAAAATGTAAAATTACTGATATACTCTTCAACCCGTTTTAATAATGACGTCTTTTATTTGGGTAAAGGTAATAATCACGTCTAGTCTTATCACTTTAATAATAATCATGTCTTTCCAATAACATAAATTTGTTTTTCTTCCTACGGCAGTAAACACTTCCACCTCTCACACGTAAATTTACATCTCTATTATGCAGTATTTTCTAACATAATAAAAGGTTTCTATGTGTCAATGTTTTTTATGCGTTGTAGTATTAGGATATGATATATGATATGCTTTTTATGATTCTATTAAAATCCATGAAACAAACACTAAAATATCTCTTAACGAACATCTAATGAGATGAAACGAACCCGGAATGGTACTGCTACTTTAATATGGAATGCACGTCCTCAATGACTATTACAACCATATTGTCTTAAAGTACTATGATTATTATTTATATAATGAGTTATTATTTTTATGTTTTACATTGTAAAAACAAATGATAGATATGTCCTTTAGCATTTTACATCTTGTAATTACAGTCAATAGCTAACTTTATCAAGCACTTTTGTTATAAAAAAATAAATAAAATAAAAGATACAATTTGTAGCTCATGTTAATTACAGTTTACAGCTTAAAGTATACAGCTTACAGCTTGTTTTGCCAAACAAGCCATTTGTATATTTTCAAGGCAAAAGATATATATTCCTTGTAAAAAGTTAACTATTAAGAAAAGTACTTTATATAAGTTGAACGAATTACTATAATTATTTACATAAACATATGGAGCTGTAATAAACTTTGAGAATCATAATATTACTGTATAAGAGTGCACGGTACACTGACACATTGACATACCATTGGTAATTTTTTCCATCAATAACATGCTTTACTGCTCCATGGTTGGTGTCATTGCAATGCCATTTGGAATAGGGATGTGTTAACCGGGCGGGCTCTATGCCTAGCCCGATCAAACTAGCCCACTGCCCACTGCCATGTTTGTCCCCCCACTGCGCACTGCTATGGTCAAAAAGTGGTCAAAAAGTGCGGCCGACACAATTGGTTTTTTTTTTTTTTTTTTTTTTTTTTTTTTTGTTTTTGTTTTTGTTTTTGTAATTTTGTAATTTAAAATAATAAAAAAAAGTTGTAATTTTTTTTTTTTAATAAATGTTATAAAAGTTTTTAAAAAAAAGTATTTTGTTAAAAATAATAAAAGTTGAAATTTTTTTGTAAATAAAATAAAAGTTGTAAATTTTAATATAATTTTGTAATTTAAAAAAAAAAAATTGTAATTTTTTTTTTTTTTTTTTTTTTTTTTTTTTTTTTTTTTTTTGTAATAAATGTTATAAAAGTTAAAAAAAAAATATATTTTGTTAAAAATAATAAAAGCTGAAATTTTTTTGTAAAAAAAAATAAAAGTTGTAATTTTTTTTTCTTTTTTTTTTTTATTATTATTTTTTTTTGTAATAAATGTTATAAAAGTTTTAAAAAAGAAGTATTTTGTTAAAAATAATAAAAGTTGAAATTTTTTTGGTAACGTTTGTTGTCATAGTCGTTTAATGTGGTAACGTTTAACATGCTATTTGTTGTTGTTATTAATTAAATAAAAACACATTGGACGTTACAAAAACATTACAAAAAAAATTACAAAAAAACATTATAAAAAATATATACTATACCATAAACACATTACAAAAAAACATTACAAAAAAAAAAAAAAAAAAAAAAAAAAAAAAAAAAAAGACAACTAAAAGACAAAATAAGGAAAAAACAAAAAAAAAAGTGGGCTAAATTTTAGAGAGGGTTTGGTTAATAAAAATAGGGCCCGTGAGAATAACGTACCCCTTTGGAATATTCGTTGGTGGATTCACGAGCGCGCGCTATTGGTGTATCTTTTTTTTTTTTTTTTTTTTTTTTTTTTTTTTTTTGTGAGTGAGTAAGGTAATTTTGGTGATGTGTTATGAGACACGCATGCACCTATAATAGTTAAGAGTTATGTTATAGTAGAGTGTATTTTAGTCATTGTAGTTGTATTGGGTATTTGCTGAAGTTGCAATCCAATAACATTTATCGGGTGGTTCGTATGAGGATTGTTAGACCCATAAAAAAAAACTTTCGCAAAACACATCCACAAAATGAGTTGCCATTATTTGATTGGTGTATTTGGTTATGGTTTCTTTCTCTTATTTTTTTATTAGGCCAGTCAAACAATGTCAATTCATTTCGTAAAGTTTTTGTGGAAATTTTCTTGTGGGTCTAGCAATTCTCGCTTCGTATACCTAGCTATCTAAGGTATCCTTTTCATACAACCTATTCACAGCATCAATAATTAACTAATGAACACCTCCATAAAAGGGCATCACAATGCAACAATCTTTGAACGCCTATCATCCATCTCTTAGAAATGGGCTCAAGAAGATTTCTTATATGGCTAGCCATAGTTATGGTCCTTGTAAATTTGTCGAAAGGAGACTTTGATCAAGACAAACAACGATGTGGACAAACGCTTATTGGGTTATCAACTTGCCTTCCTTATGTGAGTGGTCAAGCCAAAGCTCCAACTATGGCTTGTTGTACTGGCCTCAAACCAGTTGTGGAGAAGAGCCATGTTTGCTTATGCATCTTGGTTAAGGACCGCAATGAACCCGGTCTTAATATTAAGATCAATGCGACTCTTGCATTGGGCTTACCTGATACGTGTAATGCACCTACTAATGCCAGTGACTGTCCTAGTAAGTATACTATCATCACTCTTTTTAGCAACTTCTTCTATTTAAACGTACCTAAGATTTGGATTTGATCACACTACAAGAAGGTTTATTTATTTCCTATCGATATTTGATGTTTTCAGGGCTAATGAACTTGCCACCCAACTCCCCAGATGCTAAGATTTTTTACGATTATGATAAAAGCAACCACACGGCTTCATTGGGTAACATTTTTATATCTGAAAGTTCCATCATAGATAATCAAATGAATTACGTATAGTTTAGTGAACTGTGAAAGCATGAATGCTTATTTTCAACATTTATGTTGGTTAATTTTAGAATAACTAGTCGGATACCCGCGTACAGCTGCGGCGAAAAATATAGTAATATGGTTAGTAAATGAATTGCTACCCAACTCTCCTCGTAATTCCCTACCAGCTTAGTGAATTCATTTCACAACACTCCGAACGTATATGTGTTTGTTTGGGTTTTCCGTAGCTTTCTCGTGACATCATTATTACCGTATCTAGAAACATCCTCACAATCTCTTTCCCGTCAAACACTCACCAAAAAGTATATGATTTTAACGAATCAAGATTGTATTGATTGAAATAAAGATTAAAGTTTTAAAATTTTGAATAAAAAACCCATTAAAAATCTACAAAACTAAAAACTTGTAAAAATATATCAAAATGTATGTTGAATTAAAGAGCACAAAATTTTAGAAAATATGGTAAAATTAGATAACAAAAAAAAAGAAGATAAAAAGATATTTCAATTTGAAAATAAAGGTGAATTTTAAGTTGGGAAGTGACACATGCCACTTTATTATTAGAGCTCCTTATCTTAATTTTTGGTTAGGACTTAGGCTTGGAGTTAGTTGAGAAGTGACACATGTCACCTCATGATTGGAGCTCCTTATCTTAATTTTTTGTTAGGAGTTAGGCTTGATTTATGCATGCATTATATAGTAGTATAGATTGGCAAGATTTTTTCTAAACATAAGTATATAAATGATAAATACAATACAATAGACATATAACTGCGCAAAATGGCAGTGCATAGCGACAAATAATTACACTTGCGAAATCGTGATTCTGGTTTAATTTGTGATTTTAAACGAGTGTTTTTTGAAATACAAAACGTTCGTTTTTTAAAATTAATATAGTGTTTGTTTTTTAAAAAGTTTTCAAGTTTAGAATTGATAAAGAAAAAATATAATTAAGCTGTTAATCTTAAAAGATAATTAGAAATAGCTTAGGCAAACTTCATTAATTTAAATTTCAAGGCACAAGTTAAAGAAAAAAGCGATAATTTTTTTACAGGGTTTTTCTAAACAATGCACTATGGAATGTTTAATATGAATATAAAAGAAAATCTGAACTTTGTTAAATAAAAATAGCATATATTTAAGTTAATTTTTATGTTCATTTATTGTGTATTAATTGTATAATTACTTTAAATATAGAAATAACAAATTGTTTAATATTGCTCAAACATTACTCAATGGGCATTGTTTAACAAAATGTTTTTTTATATGTAGTATAGATTTTTTAGTAAACAATTGGAAGTATGAAATTATATCCATATCTTTTGTTCAGAAGGATAAACAATTGACAACCTGTACATAAGTGCATTAATTATGTGCACAAGTTACTTAACTCATGCATGAACCAATTATAGTCGTTGAAGTCTCAACATCCGTGATTTTAAATGCACAAAGAATATTTATTGCTTAAAATTCGTGACATTTAAGTCGATAAATTCATGGGTTTTAAACTCACCGTCACAAATAATCAAACCAAATAAAATCTTTTTTTATAAAAAGGATTAGCATGATCATTTCAAAGTTTGTTTGCATAAAAAAAAAAAAAAAAAAAAAAAAATTGAACTTAAAACTTCACATATTTTAATATGATAGTTACAAGTTATTTTTTTCCCCTACTATGGTTTAAAATGAGTAGTTATTTATTTATTAAATAGGTAAAGTTACATATTTGCATGAGAATTATTGTTATCAATCTTTTTCGGTAGGTAATGCAAGCAATGCGAAAACTGGATCAAGTAGTGATGTGAAGAGCAATGCCGGAAGAGGAAAGAAATGGTTGGGGGTTGAAATGATTTCGAGTTTTGTATATGTAATTGTTATATTTCTCTTGCAAATTGCTTAATCTTTCAAGAAATGATTTATGTATTGCCTCACCCCATTTATAATTTTATGTGCAACTCTTGTATCATTTTAAGGGTTTTAAGTTTGTGATATTGAAGATTATTAGTCGTCTAGTGGTAAAATAAGATGGATGTAATTGTCTTGTTTGTAACCAATCAGTTTGTGATATTATAACTATATTAATTCTCCTTTAAATATTATTTAACGAATATTACTACATCCACATAAGGTTTACAAAAATTCTTCCACTCGCTGACGTGGCAGAGTAGTGATTGGTTGGTTTTCTGTGGGCCACAGAAAACCAACCAATCACTACTCTGCCACGTCAGCGAGTGGAAGAATTTTTGTAAATCTTAGGTGGGTGTAGCACTCCTCTTATTTAACAACCTTATGTATGCATCAGACAAGCTTTATATTAGCACATCAGAATAGAAATTTACATTATTAATCAGTTATATTATTAAATTTAGATATTATACAATTTTTATGCACAAATAATTAAAATTTAAATATATTGTGTCTTATGTAAAAATTAAAAAAAAATTACGTAAGATTTATCTTAATGCTCCGTACGTGCACGATATAACTAGTTACTAGTATATAAAAAGTCAAACACGATTTTTTTTTTTACCAAATATATATTTGTATGATTTTGTTCCTTAGGACGCGTAATTTTTTATTTATTTATTTTTTTTTTTTTTTTAATTTTAAATATCATCTTTTGTCCATCGACAAGTATACATACCATTGGTGTGTAATAAGTGAGTCGACTAAGGCTTGACATGGTGGACAAAATAGATCACTTTCGAGTTGACTAGTTGTCTTGGACACCAATTGGATACAAGCCAAAAGTTCCATGTTGATCTAATATTTACCAAAGATCTCATCCATTCATCTCGTCCGTCCATTTCTATTCCTCCTAGCCGTTAGATTACTTTTTTTTTTTTTTTTTTTTTTTTAGTAATAACCAAAAGGGCAAAAGTGACAATTCACGTATTAGTATATACGCTTCTTCTCTCAACTCAAACCCTCCCATTTTTAATATCACAAAACGGTTACATTCCTCTGCCTCTCACCCACCCCATTCAAACCCTCATTTTCAATCTCAATCTCTCTCAATAACCGTTAGCCGCCGTCGCCACCGTTAACCGCCGTCGTTAAACGCGTTAGTTGTTGATATAATGAAGTCAGTTGATGAATCGATGGGTAAAATTGCTTATTTTGTTTATTATTTACGTTTTGTTTATTTTTTTGCTTATTTTGTTTCTTATTTTGTAGATTTTTATCTATTGTTGATGATTTTATTGTATTATTAAGCTATTTTGACCTAATTTTGAATCTGATGCTGATTAGATTAGGTTTGTAGAGTTTTTGTTATTGTTGATGTTGTTAATTGATCGATATGTGTGTGTGAACTATGTGTTTATTGATGATTAGGTTTAAATTAGGAATTATTATAGCGTGATTTGAATGAGTTTGTTGTAGGTATATTTGATTGATAGTAATGTAGTTTTTTAGTTTGATGAAAGGATTACGGTTGTGCTGCAAGTGCGTTGAGTGTTGAGTGTTGAGTGACTGTTGTGCGTTGAGTGTTGAGTGACTGTCGTGTGCTGCAAGTGCGTTGAGTGTTGATTGACTGTCGTGCGTTGAGTGTTGAGTGACTTGCTGAGATGTAATTAGATAGGGACTAGCATACACGTGAGAAGTGTGCATTTGAGTAGAAATACTTTTAATATTAGGCGTACAAGTTTCTTGAATTTATACAGCTGAGATGTATACAGCTGCAAGTATCCAGACACGTGAGAAGTTTTTAGTGTTATTTCAGCTTAAGAGGTTGAAACTCCGTAGGAATAATTGGGATTCAGATACATTTGAGTTTGATGAAGTTCTTACTGAATTTGCATCACAGAAGCGTGTTTACGAAGTCGTTGCAAAACCTGTTGTTGAGGTATGGAAAATGCCTGTGGCGAACCATAATCATCGTATTTCTAAGATGTATCTTTGGTAGCAGTTTCCTAGTTTAGGAAGTTTTTAGTGTTACAGTATGTACCACAATAGTTAAGAAACAAAACTGCCGTAATGATACATCTATAAAGTTAAGTATGCCCGCTTTTTAGCTCAAACGTTTGTACTTGTAGCTGTAACTCTGTGAAATACATCTCAGCTGTAACGTTTGAATTGAGATTGTAAGTTTTTGTTCACTTTTATCTCATTAGATGCATGATCTTAGATTCTGAGTTCTGATTGTTAATTGTTAGATTTTATTGTTGATTTAGTTTCTATTGCTGTTAGTGTAACTGTTTTGATCATCTGTTTGGTAGCTTGTAGTTGTTTGATTCAATTTTTAGTTTTAGTAGTTAGAATAAGGGGTGTTTGGCTTAACTAGATATTGAGTAGAATAGTTGTTTGGTTGCTGATTTGGTATTTCACATAGGTTGCATAAGAGTAGTATAGACTTATAGTCCATAAAAACAGTAGGTTGTTTTGTTATAAGTCAAAAGTAGGTGTCAATTTTATTAGCTGCTAGTGTAGGATTAAAAACAGTAAGTATAACTTTAGTGATAGTTGCAAATTAGTTTCAATTAGTTTAATATTAGCTTATAACAACTTATAAGGATAGATTAGCTTAATTGAAATTGGTAAAAGTCAAGAAGTATAGCATTATAATAGTCAACTATTTCAGATTTCATGCAGCCCACAGGCTGCTGAACTTACATCTTTTTAGGGAAATTTATGGTTAAAACTGAGTAGGATTTTAGCTGAATTGTGTTCTCAGTAGTTTAGAGTGTGATTTGCCCTCAAAATATTGTAGCTTAGAGCTTATTAGGTGCAACTTATTGGATCTGATAAGTAGTTGTTTGGACCTGTTTTCTGACTTGTACACTTAGGGCTGCTAGAGCTTGTTTGAGTTTGTATTTGTGTTTTATTGTGATTTTTGAGTTGTATTGGTTGAGATTTAGTAGCTTTTTGTGCATTCTGCTTATCAACTGCTTATTTTCAAATGCTTATTTAATTGATGTATATGATGTATTTTCTTTATAAGTGTATTTTGTCAGAATCATATATGATTCTCATAGAATCATATATGATTCTGACAAAATCATATATGATTCTATGAGAATCATAGATGATTCTGACAAAATCATATATGATTGTATTAGATTATTTTATGGTTATTAACATTTAAAATTTTTATGCAGGTCGATCAGAAACTTATGCACATAAGCCTAAAGATAAGATAACAAATGAATCATCTAAGAAGGCTACGACTTCTGATAAACCAAAGTTAAAAGTTGTCAAACCTAAACCTCAACCTTCTCCTGTAAAACAAAAAACTCAACCTCCTCCTGTAAAATCAACGAGGTTTAGGTCTGATAATAAAATTGAGTCTAAGGATGAGTCTGAAGAAGAGTCTGAAGAAGATGAGTCTGATGAGGTTGAAGAAGATAAGAAAAGGGAGTCTAAGGACGAGTCTGAAGAAGATGAGTCTGATGAGGTTGAAGACGATAAGGAAAGTGAGTCTAAGGACAAGTCTGATGAGGGTGAAGATGTTAAGGATAGTAGTGAAGATGTTAAGGACGAGTCTGATGAGGGTGAAGATGTTAAGGACGAGTCTGATGAGGGTGAAGAAGGTGATGATGAAAGTAATGAAGGTGAAGGAAGTGAAGAGGCGGCAATTACAAATTATAAATCAAAGGTTGTAGTGAAGAAAACAAATGTTAAGAAAGTCGTTTCTGAGTCTGACAGCGATTCAAAAGAAAAGAGGGCTAAAAAACAGAAGCGTGTTGCAACAACTAATAAACGAAAGCGTGTTTCTGACTCAGATTCTTTGGTTGAAGAAGAAAAGGTCTCAAAGCCTAAGAAATCTTTGAAAAAGGCTATTGTTGAAGTGAAGTCTGTGAATGTTTTGAAGCCGAAGGAGCGTGCAGTAAAGGCACAAGAGAAGGTCTTGAAGCCTAAGAAAGTTTTGAAGCCGAAGAAGCTTAAGTCAGAACCAAAGGAGCTTAAGTCAGAACCAATTGAAAAAAAGAAGAAACCACTTTCCGACGCACAAATTAAGAAGGAAGAGTATCTGAGAAAATTTCTGGCTCTCCTTTCTAGGACAATACCTGCGAGCTTGTTTTCCACTATTCGTGATGCAAGAGTTGATATCAAATCTTTCTTGGAGGATATCGGGTTTTCTTCACTACACGGGGTTAATATAGAGTCAGTGCCTTCTCGTATGGCAGGGTTTGTGGTGGCAAATTTTAATAAACAAACTTACGAGCTTGTGTTGGAGAAGGGGAAGATTCTCGTGACTCATGAGAAAATCCATGAGATTTTAGGAGTCCCTCTTGGTGGAATAAAGTTTTTTGAGTTACCCGAGAGATCTTCGGATGATCCTTTTGTGAAGTTGTGGCTTAACCAATTTTATCTAAAGAAGTATAAAGAAATCAGAGCTAGTGATGTTGCTGGAAAGTTGATCACAGCAATGGAAGTTGAATTTATGTTTAAAGTCAACTTCCTTACTCTATTTGCCAATGTTATGGCCAAAGCTCATACAATGAAGGCGCTTATAGATTTGACTATTGTTAGGCGTATTACTGAAGAAATTATCATTCCAAACATTGATTGGTGTGATTATTGTAACACCCCAACCCGTCAAGGGTAAAGATACCACAATAAATAGTGTCCAACAGAGCAAACACACAAGCTTAATACTTTAACAATACAATGAGTACAAAGGTTACAAATGAATTCCAAAATAAGGAAGATGCGATAATAAAACAAATTCCATTATTTAAAGGAACTCTAAGGTTGGTCCACACGCTCTCATCCCCAAAGCTAAACCCCACATCCTAGCTTAAGTACCTGCCGCATGGAAAAGAAACGCGACTGAGCATAAAAAGCCCATTGAATAGATATCAACAAAACAACAACCGATACAATATAGTTAGGAATAATCAAAGGGATATGAAGATAGGATTACATGTGATATCCAAGAGGGTAATCAAAAGATGACATGGTTAAGTGTAAAGCATAGTGTATGTAAGTTTTCAGTATTTTACCCAAGGCCAATCAATACAATACAATACAATAGTAGCCCAATATGGAGTGATCAACTCCCAATATGCGAGGGGTTGCAATGCACGCATACCCAGTCACCAATACAATATGTAGCAATGTAGACAATGTAGTAGTTCCAATAATCAATCAATCAATCAATCAATACAATACAAATCTAGGATGCATCCATACGCCCCCATAGGCCAATAACAATCACAATCAAAAGAGTAGTCAACAGTAGATCGGGGACGGCGTAGTACATCTCTCCAACTACGCTAGAGTACATAACATTGGTACATCAATGCTATGGTTGTGGCTACTCCACAACAAGTAATACCCCGGGTAAATACTGAAGGGTCAAGTGGTCAAGGTTCAATATCAATGGTTAGTTTCAAAAGTTTATTGTCAAGGTTCAATATCAAGGTTTATTATCAAAGGTCCAATATCCAAAGGTTCAAATACCCAAAAGTCATTATCAATAGATCATAGGTCAATATCAAGAGGTAGGTCAAAGGACCAATATCAATGGGTCAATCAAAGTTCAATATCAAGGTGCAATAATATAAGGAGATGGAGAAAGTCATGAGAGAGAAATAAAGTTTTACTCTTGCTGAGAGAGTACGGAATATCTGTACCTTAGTCCAAATGCAAAAGCAAGGTCACAAGACAAAGAGAGAATGGGTCACTCCCGCTTCACCGAACCTAGAAGAGAATGGATACGAATCAAGACGATTCCGAATTACTCAAGTTACCTCTTTAGTTATCTTCTCATATTTAGCAGCTTTCCATATTTAATAACTTTTTATTTTAGGTAACTTTCCACTTTAAATAACTTAGTCATTTTAAGTAACTTTCTATTTTTGGCAGGGTTCTTGAATTAGTAAGTTTCCAAATTTAGTAACTTTCCGAATTACTATGACAATTTTATTAGACTTAACATTTTAATATTACCAATATCATAGTTTTAGAGGTGATTATGACAATTTTCCAAAGATTAGGGTCTAACATGTCCTTTAACAAAGTATAGGGTTTAAACATGGAAACCTCCAAAGTTTAGTGTTACAAGTGTAAATTTAAGTTTAAAAGTAGTCTTCATCAATTCTTATTATACATACATGCAAACCTTCCATTCGTATATATGCTATATCACATATTAAAGACGAAACGCATCGTTTATCACTTGTTTTGCTTCTAACTGAGACATGATCAAGTTTTCACACACACACACACACACACACACACACACACACACACACACACACACACACACACACACATATATATATATATATATATATATATATATATATATATATATATATATATATATATATATATATATATATATACACGCATAGCTTCATGTGACGCAAGGTACAACATTTAACATGACACAACCGTAAACGCGACGTATAATATTTATATATCAAGATTTCGAGACAAGAGCATGACACAAACAGAAATTAAATCTTAAAACCAAACATGAAGAACTCTTCTCGAATACAAAACTCTAATATGAAATAACGAACCAAAACCTTTATCGTGTTCATATTACGTCATTCATTTATATATAAGTTTTAGATACAAATTGACACCGGATCACAAGCACACATTCAGTTACACGAATCACACCCTTTCCTTGTACATAAACATGCATTCCCATCGCGAGTTTATAACATATTTTAAAGCGTATGATTCCAACAGATTCGGATGGTAACAGAATAGAAGTCGACACACGTTTCGTCCTACATGATTAATGCTATGTATACATATGTTACTCAGATTATCATTTAAAGAGACAAGTAATTGTATATTAACAAGATTCGTTAGTTTCTGCTTAAGTGTATCACAAGTGTGTGTCGACTGGATGAAAACGAAAAGGAGGGTGAATACCTTGGTCGGATGCTAGGAACAGAACAAAAGCTAAAACCAAAAACTTTTGAACCAGACCGAAACCCTTCTTCGAATATGTCGCACCCACGATCACCACCTAGATATACCCTTCGTATAACCTTCTTAATGGATCAAGTTTGAGCAGGGAAAAAAATGTTGCCGTCACCATCTTGTTATTAGGGTTTAATGTGTGGAAAGAATATGTGTGAAGTTAATTAGTTGGAGAAATAAGAAACGAATGAGGAGCTAAAATGGGATATGCCGAGATTTAACGGGAAGATTATGGGTGACAAATCGTGATTTGTGGGAGGTGATTTGGTGTTTAATTGCCAAACGAATTATCATATATCAAAGATAGGGTGTATGCAAAAATAGAAATAAAATCGGTCCTATGAATTCATGAGGTGTGACTGAGGTGATTTATAGGAATTAATTAAGAGATAATTATCCATATTATAATTCCTTAATTCGAATTAAAGAGTGTGTACAAGTAGAAAAACAAAATTTAAAATCGGTCCATGCGACATATTTAAACGTGTGAGATAATTCTAAGGTACCAAATTATGTGACTTTTAATTTGTCATAAGTTTATAAATCGTTTAAATGTATATTGTTTCATGTATTAGATTTTTTTATTTGCTTAGGTTATGATCGTAATTAATGTTTTAGATTATTAAACGTCTTTTCAAAAGTTTAAAATTAGAGGGGTATTTTGGGTATTTCACATGTTCGAAATTTCTTTGTTTTACAATTCTTCCCCTCTAAAAAGAAAATTTCGTCCGCGAAATTGAGGTCGCAAAAGTTAGACGGAGACGTACCAAATCGCGAAGAGAAACTGACCATAAATAGCCTCACGCTCGAAGAGGTTATTCCAAAAGAACCTTAACAAAATGAATACTTTATTTCTCATGACTCTCTCCTGTCCATCAAGAATGGCTTCTGGGGATTTTTTTTTCTTTTTCTTTTTCTTTTTCTTTTTTTTTTGGAAGTGACATGTCTGGTTAAATCTGATCAAAAAGGGTATGACACCATATGTAGAGGATGGTAATTGTATCTTCTGGAAGCTCATATGGGATACAAACAAAATTCCAAGTCAAGTTAACTGTATCAAACAGTAAAGATCTGTACAAGAGCTTGAGATTGGTGACAGATGTAATCGAGATCAACAGAATGCAAAAATCGAGCATTCAAATTTATCCAATTATCTTACGAACCAATGCAGAGTCAACGCATAGGTAGAGTGAACCTAAAGTATCACAAGTCGCAGAGAATTCAACGGAGATCAAATTCTAAACTTCTTAGGTACTCCCCAAGATATCCTATGGCCACAATAAGTGCACGTTATATGATGTAAGTATTATCACGTTGGCCAGGCGTCATAATACTAGCATCATATAAATATGCCCTCATGATGGTCATACTTTATCATGAGTCGTAAACAAATAAGCCAATCTTAGTTCACGTATTACTTCTATCATCCCAGAGGTCAACCGAAATCAAGTGTCATAACCATGTGGAGCATTCAATAACAAAACAGCGGAAGTCTCAATGAATAACTAGAGGAAAACAAAACTACTCGCAAGAGTAATGGAATTCTAACATATCAGCAATTTAGGTACGTCGTCTCAAAAGCATCAATCTTCCCAAAATTCGACAAAATTCCCAAACAAGACCATTATCAAATATACGCAGTTTGAACACGGGACAGAGATAATATCGGAGAACCTAACTCATCCAAGGATCACATTACCAGATAACGAAACTCAAGAAATTAACGAGAGTGGACATTAGTCATCATTAACTTCATCCTTCACAAAACCAACTCATCCAACAACAAAATGGTTTGTTCCAAAAACCATCCATTCAAAACATCAAATCTCTCTAAGTCCAAGTAATCTGTCTTCTTTTGTCTATCAATCTGGGAGTGAAACAAAACTGCGAGCTTGAGTCTGATTCATTAAGCCTTCTGTAGTTCTTCTTGGAATGCGATGGAGTAATGTGAATTCTTGACACGATATTTAAATCCCTTCATCATCCAGTCTGCTTCCGCTCTTAATTCATCTTAGTACAACCAAGATGAATAGGGAAGTGAGACTGCATGTCTTCATCAGCTCCAGGTTCGCCACCTTGACAAGCTTCTTGTCCCCTGCATCGCCAACACTTCGACCTTGTAAGGAGCGTCTTCACTCTTCATGGTAGCCACTGTTGTTGTCAATTCCAGGTCAAGCAGCCAAGTTAATCTTCTCATACGTTTCTAGTTGTCTTGATACATACACAAAATCTTCTATGCTTTAAAAGAGTATAACCGAGTCTCTTCCTGAAATGCCCCAAAATTTGTTCTTCCTAAAAAAATATGGAAGTTAATTTCTATTTCGGCTTTTTCCAAAACTCCGTTCTCAATCAACTAAGTCATTTCTTTTTGTTCAAGAAATTCATCAATGGTAACCCAATTTGGTAAGCATCTTCCAAAATTCTTCTGTAAGATTCAAAAGACTAGCTTTTTAAATTTATTGTCGGTCTTGATCACTTGGTGATAGTTTCAGATATTGCGGAATTTAAAGAGATATTCTAATCTAAGAACACCGTTGCTCCAGCAAATATTAATCTCCCAAATGTACAAATGGTCGCCAAATTCCAAACAAGGTAAAAAAATGGATTTCCATGTCCTTCTCGTCTCCGAAGGTACAATTGCGTCATACAATGACTGTTTGTCTAAGTACTCACGAGAAAACGCTATTTATCAGATTCATGAGATGGTCAGAGCTTTAGCTAATACTATTAGCGTCACTAACCGTCATAGTAGTCGTCACGAATAAGGAAGGCGATTCCAAATATAACCTCAACTCATAACTCCATTTCAGAACATACCACAATGTCATACTATACAATTCTTCCAAATATTCATGAAAACATAATCTCACCATATACAAGGAAATAGTTGACGTGATAGCCAACACAATTGGAATCGTTAACTTATTATTACGAATACAAAAACGACTTCAAAAATCCTCTTAAGGAACCTTCACGTTCACCCCACGTCGTCTCTCCTCTTCTTCACCAATAAAACTGATATACTTCACGGGCTTACTCTCGGTTAGTAAACTCATTTCTTAGAAGTTCTTTTATTTGTTTCTTCAGTCTTTCAAATGAAGCCATCGAAAACGGATTTTCAAAGGTAGGTCAAAATCATATCAAAGGTAAACGGAAGTATAGAACAACTACATTCGCCAAACCAGATGGATAATTCACGAATCAGGATAAAGTGTAAGGTTCTCAAAAGTCTTTAGGCCAATAAGTTAACCATTAAAAAAGGTTGGGATTTTGTTCAGCTTCTTAGCCCAAATGTGCCTCATTGCGAATACGAACATTGTATTGTTGTCAAAATGATACGCGTGGGATCCTCGTTGCCAACATCGTCAATGGAGTCAAATAGAAAGATGATAATTATCCGAAAGTAATGGAATCTATCAGGTCAATCAATTTAGGGTGCAAAACCATCGTACCAGTACTTCCAAAATCATCAAAATTCCCATTACAATTAGTTGATGAACACAAACAGGATTGCCATAACAAAACTCACAGAGGGGAACTTAATTCAAAACTTCAATATTATCAGAGTAACTTGGAAGTAAAAATGAAATTCGAAGTCTAGTATAGGCTAAACAGAAGAGTAAAAGAAACTAGTTCACGATCACAAATTCCCTTCGTTCAATTTTGATTATAACGGCTGGTCGCCGTAGACTCTAGATCGGAGTCTACATCATTCTCTTATTTCTCTTCCTCCATTTCACTAATCCAACCATTCCTGTTATTCTCGTGTTGCGGCAAAAGGCGGCTAGCAAAACCACTTTTACGATCTCTCTCTTCCTTTTTTTTCCCAGACTTATGGCACTTTCCGTAATACTTGGTGTTAATACCTTTGTTATCATTTGCTTTAGTTCCGTACCTCTCTTTCTCCTTGTCATCCATCTTCTGGCAGCCCGTAGCATCAACAGTAGTCCCCTTACTCCTTCTTACATGCTAGATCTGTATTGAGGTATCCTTAATGGCATGAGTCACCATTTTCTTCGGGTTTTCGTCAGGTGGTCCAGAGCGACGAGATTTAACCATCTAAACGGTTTCCAAAATGGTCAGAATAAGGAAGTCAAGGACAAATACGAAAGGGAAAAGTACGCCGAAGGAAGCCTAATATCTACCCAGTCCTCACAGGTTTACGCTTAAGTTCGCACAGAGAAGAATCCTGAATCAAGTTCTCAAGGTGTTCATCAATGTTCCTACAGTGGAAACCTAATGGTCCAAAACTCACAGGTACAAGTTATGTATTATAAGTCGTCAGCCTGGGCTCTGATACCATAAATTGTAACACCCCAACCCGTCAAGGGTAAAGATATCACAATAAATAGTGTCCAACAGAGCAAACACACAAGCTTAATACTTTAATAATACAATGAGTACAAAGGTTACAAATGAATTCCAAAATAAGGAAGATGCGATAATAAAACAAATTCCATTATTTAAAGGAACTCTAAGGTTGGTCCACACGCTCTCATCCCCAAAGCTAAACCCCGCATCATAGCTTAAGTACCTGCCGCATGTAAAAGAAACGCGGCTGAGCATAAAAAGCCCAGTGAACAGATATCAACAAAATAACAACCGATACAATATAGTTAGGAATAATCAAAGGGATATGAAGATAGGATTACATGTGATATCCAAGAGGGTAATCAAAAGATGACATGGTTAAGTGTAAAGCATAGTGTATGTAAGTTTTCAGTATTTTACCCAAGGCCAATCAATAAAATACAATACAATAGTAGCCCAATATGGAGTGATCAACTCCCAATATGTGAGGGGTTGCAATGCACGCATACCCAGTCACCAATACAATATGTAGCAATGTAGAAAATGTAGTAGTTCCAATAATCAATCAATCAATCAATACAATACAAATCTAGGATGCATCCATACGCCCCCGTAGGCCAATAACAATTACAATCAAAAGAGTAGTCAATAGTAGATCGGGGACAGCGTAGTACATCTCTCCAACTACGCTAGAGTACATAACATTGGTACATCAATGCTATGGTTGTGGCTACTCCACAACAAGTAATACCCCGGGTAAATACTGAAGGGTCAAGTGGTCAAGGTTCAATATCAATGGTTAGTTTCAAAAGTTTATTGTCAAGGTTCAATATCAAGGTTTATTATCAAAGGTCCAATATCCAAAGGTTCAAATATCCAAAAGTCATTATCAATAGATCATAGGTCAATATCAAGAGGTAGGTCAAAGGACCAATATCAATGGGTCAATCAAAGTTCAATATCAAGGTGCAATAATATAAGGAGATGGAGAAAGTCATGAGAGAGAAATAAAGTTTTACTCTTGCTGAGAGAGTACGGAATATATGTACCTTAGTCCAAATGCAAAAGCAAGGTCACAAGACAAAGAGAGAATGGGTCACTCCCGCTTCACCGAACCTAGAAGAGAATGGACACGAATCAAGACGATTCCAAATTACTCAAGTTACCTCTTTTAGTTATCCTCTCATATTTAGCAGCTTTCCATATTTAATAACTTTTTATTTTAGGTAACTTTCCACTTTAAATAACTTAGTCATTTTAAGTAACTTTCTATTTTTGGCAGGGTTCTTGAATTAGTAAGTTTCCAAATTTAGTAACTTTCCGAATTACTATGACAATTTTATTAGACTTAACATTTTAATATTACCAATATCATAGTTTTAGAGGTGATTATGACAATTTTCCAGAGATTAGGGTCTAACATGTCCTTTAACAAAGTATAGGGTTTAAACATGGAAACCTCCAAAGTTTAGTGTTACAAGTGTAAATTTAAGTTTAAAAGTAGTCTTCATCAATTCTTATTATACATACATGCAAACCTTCCATTCGTATATATGCTATATCACATATTAAAGACGAAACGCATCGTTTATCACTTGTTTTGCTTCTAACTGAGACATGATCAAGTTTTCACACACACACACGCACACACACACACACACACACACACACACACACACACATATATATATATATATATATATATATATATATATATATATATATATATATATATATATATATACACGCATAGCTTCATGTGACGCAAGTTACAACATTTAACATGACACAACCGTAAACGCGACGTATAATATTTATATATCAAGATTTCGAGACAAGAGCATGACACAAACAGAAATTAAATCTCAAAATCAAACATGAAGAACTCTTCTCGAATACAAAACTCTAATATGAAATAACGAACCAAAACCTTTATCGTGTTCATATTACGTCATTCATTTATATATAAGTTTTAGATACAACTTGACACCGGATCACAAGCACACATTCAGTTACACGAATCACACCCTTTCCTTGTACATAAACATGCATTCCCATCGCGAGTTTATAACATATTTTAAAGCGTATGATTCCAACAGATTCGGATGGTAACAGAATAGAAGTCGACACACGTTTCGTCCTACATGATTAATGCTATGTATACATATGTTACTCAGATTATCATTTAAAGAGACAAGTAATTGTATATTAACAAGATTCGTTAGTTTCTGCTTAAGTGTATCACAAGTGTGTGTCGACTGGATGAAAATGAAAAGGAGGGTGAATACCTTGGTCGGATGCTAGGAACGGAACAAATGCTAAACCCAAACCTTTTGAACCAGACCGAAACCCTTCTTCGAATATGTCGCACCCACGATCACCACCTAGATATACCCTTCGTATAACCTTCTTAATGGATCAAGTTTGAGCAGGAAAAAAAATGTTGCCGTCACCATCTTGTTATTAGGGTTTAATGTGTGGAAAGAATATGTGTGAAGTTAATCAGTTGGAGAAATAAGAAACGAATGAGGAGCTAAAATGGGATATGCCGAGATTTATGGGGAAGATTATGGGTGACAAATCATGATTTGTGGGAGGTGATTTGGTGTTTAATTGCCAAACGAATTATCATATATCAAAGATAGGGTGTATGAAAAAATAGAAATTAAATCGGTCCTATGAATTCATGAGGTGTGACTGAGGTGATTTATAGGAATTAATTAAGAGATAATTATCCATATTATAATTCCTTAATTCGAATTAAAGAGTGTGTACAAGTAGAAAAACAAAATTTAAAATCGGTCCATGCGACATATTTAAACGTGTGAGATATTTCTAAGGTACCAAATTATGTGACTTTTAATTTGTCATAAGTTTATAAATAGTAATGTATATTGTTTCATGTATTAGATTTTTTTTATTTACTTAGGTTATGATCTTAATTAATGTTTTAGATTATTAAACGTCTTTTCAAAAGTTTAAAATTAGAGGGGTATTTTGGGTATTTCACATGTTCTAAATTTCTGGGTTTTACAATTCTTCCCCTCTAAAAAGAAAATTCCGTCCACGAAATTGAGGTCACATAAGTTAGACGGAGACGTACCAAATCTTGAAGAGAAACTGACCATAAATAGCCTCACGCTCGAAGAGGTTCTTCCAAAAGAACTTTAACAAAATGAATACTTTATTTCTCATGACTCTCTCCTGTCCATAAAGAATGGCTTCTGGGGTTTTTTTTTCTTTTTCTTTTTCTTTTTTTTTCGGAAGTGACATGTCTGGTTAAATCTGATCAAAAAGGGTATGACACCATATGTAGAGGATGGTAATTGTATCTTCTGGAAGCTCATATGGGATACAAACAAAATTCCAAGTCAAGTTAACTGTATCAAACAGTAAAGATCTGAACAAGAGCTTGAGATTGGTGACAGATGTAATCGAGATCAACATAATGCAAAAATCGAGCGTTCAAATTTATCCAATTATCTACCGACAAACAGGTTCGACTATTTTCTGTATACTATCTTTTGAACTTTTTGTTTGTACTGAATTAATTAAAATCATGTATGATTCTGAGTGAATCTTGTATGATTCTAAGTGAATTATGTATGATTCTGAGTGAATCATATATGATTCTGAGTGAATCATATATGATTCTGTGTGAATCATATATGATTCTGTGTGAATCATATATGATTTTATTTATTTATTTATTTTTATTATTTTTTTTTGCAGAATGATTAATGAGAAGCTTTCAAGCATATCTCGTCAGAAGGTTGAACTTGAAAATCTTCTGAAAAATGCTAATACTGAGTTCCCAAACGACGAAGATGTGCTTGAATTATACAACAAATATGGAGCTCTTTTCAAGGAAACTGTAGCTCTTGAAGATCTTCATTTTGATCATTTTGAGCCACAAGATCGACAAGATGATGATAGCAATGATCATGACAAGGAAGATGTTGATGCTGCTAAGAAAGATGTCGGGGTAGACAATGTGGTTTCTGAGAATGTTGGGGTAGATAAGTTGGTTTCTGAGAATGTTGCTGCTAAGAAAGATGATGGTGCCACGAAAGATGCTGAAATTGAGCGAGAGTTGAGTGACGAAGAAGAACCAATATTGAGTCAAGACAGTTTTACGCAGTGGCTCCAAGATAACATTGACTGGATTGGAGAGGTGATTGACTGCATTTACGATGCATACTATGATGTATGTATCGGCCAGTTTTTTTAAATACTTTTCTTTTTATTAATCTATTTAACTATAAATTTGTTTTGATTCAGGAGGAATTCCTAAACTGGCCTCGGGTTGTACAGCCGCTTAACACTGATTGTCTTCGGACTCCTGAACGAGTGGTTACTCGTTCATCTCCAAAGAAAAGAATTGTTAAGCCATCTTCTTACCTGTCATCTCCATATGAGAATAAGCCGACGAAAGTTATTGCTATGGTTCAGAGGATTGAATTTGAGTTGGGGAATAGTTTGTTTGCAATGCAGGCGATAAGATGTAAGTTTACTTTTATTTTGTTTGTCTATAGGTCAATTTAAGGAAGTAGATATGTGATATTTGTGAGAGAGATAAGTTGATTGGGATTGATATAATGATTGTCTGATGTATAATGATTGATATAATGAGTGAGATAAGTGGTTTAGTGTTCTTCTGATGTATAGGATTTTGTTAGAATTATATATAATTCACACAGAATCATATATGATTCACACAGAATCATATATGATTCACACAGAATCATATATGATTCACACAGAATCATATATGATTCACTCAGAATCATATATGATTCACACAGAATCATATATGATTCACTCAGAATCATATATGATTTACTCAGAATCATAGAATCATATATGATTCACATATAATCATATAATATGTAATTTAAAATTGCTCTAAGAAAGTTTGCTATAATGATATGTACTTATTCTAATTCACTTTTTTGTTATGTTTGTCTAATTTTATTTAGGGAAACAGTTTTTCAAACTCGTTTTGGTGATCATGAGGTATCAGCTGTACGAGTGAATATGGAGACATTGGCACCAGGTTTGTGGATAGATAACAATGTCGTTGACTGTTGGGGAGCTATATTGAATTATGAAGAATCTGTTAAAAAGGATCCAGCACCCAAAAGGCATTTTTTTCCAACTGGTTGTATTGTAAGTGTTTTAATTTTTATTGATAATATGTTTACTTTTATTATTAAGTGTATTTATTTTTACACTTCTTGTTTAATACAGACAAATGCTATGGTGGAAGGTACTATTGGTAAAAATGAGCAGTGGGATAATTTTCAGCGGAGATTACGGCTCATTTTAAAAATGTCAATGCCTCTAAGTTTCTTGCAGAAATTGAATTGGTAATTTCTCATTGCATTTACATATATAATTTTTGGAAGTCTTAATTGGTTTTTTAAGTTTCCTTTTTTTGTTTTTATAGGCGTTCTTCCCAATTCAAGTCTCCAATCATTTTTATGTTGTTGTTTTTAACATTAAGAAGCCTGTGATATCCATGATCATCCTTGATAATTCTCCACAGACGTATATCTCAAAGTACAAGGGTGCGTGTGATATTCTGGTAAGTATTTTAAAATGATATATTATTTTTTGATTATTTCTTGTTTCTACTACAATCATGAATCATATATGATTCTATGTGAAT
>JARVZY010000463.1:0-25618 GCA_030686995.1 Artemisia argyi
AATTCAACCTATATCGCTTTATTGGATACAATAAAATATATATAAATATAGTAAGATAAGCTTAAAACACATATATTATCAAGCATAACATATATGAGCCTCATGTAAGTACCTACACCTGAGTTCCCAAATATTTGCAAGCGAAAAACCAATATACGAATCTGCTTCAAATTTTCACAACAAAGTAAGCGCTAAAAACACAAATGAGTCATGAACTACACTACTATCCTTCATTGATAAGACCATTCCACATAACTTTAATTCTTACCATTTTATATGAAAAGTAATTCTAAGAATAAGCTGCTACGGACCTTTCTGTGAAATTCATTTTCAAATTCTGTTCCCCAAATAGATTGCCTACCTGTCCCATCTCTGATGGGGTCTCCATTGTGTATACTAAAACCTTTGATAGCCTACTGAAATAGCAGATTATCATAGTATCCATTTTTACAGTGTGATGTGAAATTCAATAGTATCCATTTTTACAATGTGATGTGAAATTCTCCACGATTTTAGGACGTTCTTCTTGGTGGTGTTGAAGTTGATTGGCAGAGATCAATATTGTGCTTGTTTACCTGTTTCAATAAACAAAGATTGGTAAACACATATTATAACATCATAATTTATCGTGAAACATAATATGATTATTGATGCGTGGGAATTGCACCAGGCTTTACCTCTCGAGGGATCTCGAGAAGCTTACAACCCCCACCAGGCAGTGTACCTGATCGTTGTAGTATAGTATAGTGACAAGTACCGGGGGATTGATCGTTCAACTCAGGAATAGTGTCGCTAGGATTAGAAAGCCTAAAAACTAGGTCTAGAGGCGAGGGATGATTCTTTTTGTATTTGTATGTTTTATAAAAGCAAGTAAAAATCTCGGGTTTTAGAAGAGTGGGTTTTACTCTTGACGGCCTTGTCTTGACGCCGTCACGTTTTCTCTGGGCCGTCATCATTTTTGCTCCTGACGCCGTCATAAAATTTCTCTTGACGCCGTCAGGTACTGTTTCCAGCAAGGAAAATTAAGACTTTGTCGTTTTCTTCACTTTTATGCTCCAAAAACGTCCAAAATGCTTTCTTTTCCAGAATTCACTCCCAAAGTACCTAAAATCACAAAAGGAACGATTTAGGGCAATATTTGATCAAATAAATTCCAATTCCGGCTTAAATGACCCCCTAAAATCGGATCATTTTTCGCCTCATCATATACCCTTACACTTGAGATTTGCTTGTCCTCAAGCAAATGCACTTTTATTCTAGTCAAAATACAAGTTAGGGGTCATTTAACACTAATATAAAAGTAATTACAACAAATAATCGTTCCACTAAAGACCAAAGACAAGCACGGAGGTCATACACTAGCACCTCACAAATAGTGTTTAGATACTCACATCTCTCGGGTGTAATAAGTATATATCACAATATGGAAATGGAAAACATCTTTCACTACCTGTCATAGCAAAATAGATTACCATAGGCTTGGGAAAGGATCAAACCTCCACCACATGGCGTTAGCACCTAGGATAAACTATCAAAGAGGTCTTTTAAAGGGTTATAACGTTAGGTGTAGGGATATGGAATACACGGTTTTGTTGGATATAGGCAATCTTTACTGGTGGCGAGTTAATAATCTTGGTTAATTACATGTACAATATGGCGTTGCTAAGCCAAGACTAGACTCGACTTAAGCTAATAAATGAAAAATAACAAAAACATAAAATAAACATAGAATGAAACGGGATGGTAGTCCGTATGTTTTTTTTTTTCTCTTTTCTTTTTCTATTTTTTTCTTTTTCTTTATTTTTTTTTTCGATTTTTTTTTTTGAATTGCATACACTCTTACCCTACCATCGAAAATAATACATCATAGGGAATGAACATTCCCCTTACACTTGAATTTTTACATACTTTACAATAAACTAATCTAATGACTCGAATTAAGATAATCAAAACACTTGGAGTACTTTTAAGATTAACGCACGTATGGGGGTAATAATATGATGTTCTTCCCCATTACTCCATAAGATTAGTACTTTACCCATGAGTCACAATCGTCCCAAAACAATATGTACAAGGATATGACTCAACTTAGCAACCATGTAATCAATTAGATAATTAACTAAGGGTTTAAACAAATTAGAATAATGCACTAAAGATGAGTGCATACACGGAAGGTTAAGGCAATTTGGTTGTACATTTAAGTGGGGTGTAACAAATTCTTCTTTTAAGTAAGATGCTTAAAGTTAGAAACGAAAAGATAGGCTCGGAGGGGTGTACTAGGGGTTTCGTGTACTAAAAATGAGTACAACGCCAAGGGTGTGGGAAAAATTAATTGACTTAACTAGCCAAGTAATATGACTTAAATGGTCAAGTAATTATGATACGGTTTTAACACAAGGGTGATACTAATGCCTCTTATCATGTAGTAAATCCTACTACACGAATGTAGTCTCACTAGCGGTCTCGGGATGCATCACTAACGCCGTCATGTGTAATTTAGCTCTGGGCCGTCACCATATCTTGAACCATGACGGCCATACGTGACGCCGTCACATTTTCACTGGACCGTCACCACTTCCACCTCTTGTTTTACTCTTGACGCCGTCACATGAGGACTCTTGACGCCGTCAGGTACTGTTCCCAGCAAGGAAAATTAAGACTTTGCCGTTTTCTTCACTTTTATACTCAAAAAACGTCTAAAATGCTTCATTTTCTAGAATTCACTCCAAAAGTACCTAAAATAACAAAAGGAACGATTCTGGGCAATATTTGATCAAATAAATTCAAATCCAGGCTTAAATGACCCCCTAAAAACGGTTCATTTTTTGCCTCATCATATACCCTTACACTTGAGATTTGCTTGTCCTCAAGCAAATGCGCTTTTATTCTATTCAAAATACAAGTTAGGGGTCATTTAACATTAATATAAAAGTAATTACAACAAATAATCGTTCCACTAAAAACCAAAGACAAGCATGGAGGTCATATACTAGCACCTCACAAATAGTGTTTAGATACTCACATCTCTCGGGTGTAATAAAGTATATATCACAATATGGAAATGGAAAACATCTCTCACTACCTGTCATAGCAAAATAGATTACCATAGGCTTGGGAAAGGATCAAACCTCCACCACATGGCGTAAGCACCTAAGATAAACTATCAATGAGGTCTTTTAAAGGGTTATAACGTTAGGTGTAGGGATATGTAATACACGGTTTTGTTGGATAAAGACAATCTTTACTGGTGGCGAGTTAATCATCTTGGTTAATTACATGTACAATATGGCGTTGCTAAGCCAAGACTAGACTCGACTTAAGCTAATAAATGAAAAATAACAAAAATATAAAATAAACATAGAATGAAACGGGATGGTAGTCCGTATGTTTTTTCTCTTTTTTCTTTTTCATTTTTTTTTCTTTTTCTCCATTTTTTTTTTTTTTTTTTTTTTTTTTTTTTGTGCATACACTCTTACCCTACCATCGAAAATAATACATCATAGGGAATGAACATTCCCCTTACACTTGAATTTTTACATCCTTTACAATAAACTAATCTAATGACTCGAATCAAGATAATCAAAACACTTGGAGCACTTTTAAGATTAACGCACATATGGGGGTAATATAAGATGTTCTTCCCCATTACTCCATAACACAAGTACTTTACCCATGAGTCCCAATCGTCCCAAAACAATATGTACAATGATATGACTCGACTTAGCAACCATGTAATCAATTAGATAATTAACTAAGGGTTTAAACAAATTACAATAATGCACTAAAGATGAGTGCATACACGGAAGGTTAAGGCGATTTGGTTGTACATTTAAGTGGGGTGTAACAAATTCTTCCTTTAAGTAAGATGCTTAAAGTTAGAAACGAAAAGATAGGCTCGGAGGGGTGTACTAGAGGTTTTGTGTACTAAAAATGAGTACAACGCCAAGGGTGTGGGAAAAATTAATTGACTTAACTAGCCAAGTAATATGACTTAAATGGTCAAGTAATTATGATACGGGTTTAATACAAGGGTGATCCTAATGCCTCTTATCATGTAGTAAATCCTACTACACGAATGTAGTCTCACTAGCGGTCTCGGGATGCATCACTAACGCAAGTTCTAGAATCTAAATGCTACCGGTACCCTCATAAGCACTAATAATGAATGCTTTTCCTATCAAATCTAAAGGCGAACCTCACATATTTGGGTGGAAAATTTTTCTTAATAGTACGGTTTTGTGCTAGTCATACAATCTCCTATCCATGAGACGCTTGCTAAGGCTAAAGTTTCACTCCTAAATGTTATAAAAAAATTTAAATTTGGCGCTAAAATTACACTAACAAGTATTTCTCATAGTTTTATTACACATCTACCATCAAACAAACAAACTCAAGCGAAAGTGTATCCTATGAGGTATCATCATTTTACCCTCCCCTTACACTTAGGATGAACATTGTCCCCAATGTTCAATTAAAGATTGTAAAAGTAAAACAGGCAAAATAATGAAATCAAATATTCCCCTGATTCGCTCGGTATGAATAGTATGGTAACAAGGTTAGATCTTCCTCCAAGAAAATGAACAATCAAAGCTTCTCTTCCAGAATATAAATCATCTTCTTGTCAAACATAACCTGTTAAACTAGGGGTGTGCATCGGGCCTAAACCCGACCCGACCCGTCCCAACCCGACAAAGCCCGACTCCCGATTTTGCCGGAATTGCAAACCGAATCCCGACCCGAAACCAATCGGATCGGTATCGGGACAGTCGGGATCGGAATCGGGCATCGGTTTTCTTTGTTGTTTTGTCGGTTTTCATCCCGTCCTGACCCGTCCCGTCCCGACCCGACTCTCGAGTTCGCCGGAATTGCAAACCGACTCCCGACCCGTTTGCTAGTCGGGATCGGAATCGGGCCGGCGGGTTGGTCAGGATCGGGCCGGGAATCAGGCGGCAGACGGTTTTGCTCAGCCTTATGTTAAACCTGAGAAAACAAACAAGGCAATCTCGCGTAAAATCGGCGGCAATCTATATATGATAACAAATCCTAGAAAACAAAGTAAGATATAATACTTGTGGAATGAATGTTTGTAGATTCCCTGGAGTTTATAAAACTAAAGATTCGACAAAAACTTTAAGACTCCGTTAGGAAAACAAAACTAGCAAAATTTCCAGATTTTTACACGTGACGCCGTCAGGAATTTCTTCCTGACGCCGTCAGAAGTTATCTGCAGAAATTCTTACGTTAAGTTTTCGGAAAATTTCTGGAAAAACTTTGTCCTACTTCCTGGAAAATCCTGCAAAACATCATTATGACTCGATACAAGCATTTGACTCTAATAAATACAAATATACATGTTCATTTAATATTATGTAGAATCATGATCAATTTTGTTTCTTAAAAACATATTTGGGGTTTCCCCTTACACTTATCTTTTTGCAAAATACCTTTGGATGAAGTTAAGACTAAGCCAAACGACAAAATAAAGTATTTTCACCATTTTAGTTTGAAACATGATCTACCAACAATAAAAATAAAGCATGCATACGGAAACAAATAACAATCAAAAATAAAAATCACACAAAACATGGGGTGCCTCCCAAGAAGCGCTTTTCTTTATTAACGAGTCTTGTAGCTAGACTCAAGGTCATGGGTTACTACGTGACCTCATCTCTCGAGATGATGTACCCCATATAGTTGCGATCATTACTATCGTGGTGGTGGTGTTTCAATCTGTCGATACTCGCAATCACCTCTCCTCCTCCGTTACTTCTCAAGTTAGCCATCCCATCTTGGCTTATGCTTTCAATTGTGAAAGGCCCATACCACCAGGGACTCGGTTTATCGGGAGGTATCGTTATCTCCAAGTGTCTTAAGAGTACTAGGTCCCCTTTTTCGAATGGTACATGGTTCCTCGTTGGTTGACTATGTTCAAGCTCGACATGAACTTTGTTGCTTTTGCTTCCTTCATGTTTAGTTTCTTAGTAGCTTTAGATTCTTGCCTCCCATGCAAGTATCTTTTCCTGAAGATGAATAGGTGATGTGTCAATGTTGTTTTTGAGCTTTCTCCCCATCAAACTCTCTTGCGCATATCGCGGGGTCATGGGAAAGCTAATATTTCTTTTTCCTGATTTAAGCTCAATTTTCCTATTTTCATACTTAATGACAGCTCTTGCGGTGGTAAGGAATGGTGCCCCAAGGATTATTGGCATGCATCCACCTCCCTTATCATCGATGATCATGAAATCAACGGGATACGTGAATCCTGCGACATTGACCAACACATCTTCTGCGATTCCCAGGGGGTACACGTAAGAGTGTCCAGCGAAAGATAGCCTAACACGAGTAGTGGCTGGCATTTTTGACGTTAGTTGGGTGTAGATAGTTAGGGGCATAAGATTTACTTCCGATCCTTGGTCGGCGAAAGCGTTTAGATATTTCAAATTCCCGATGCTGGCCGGTATCTCAAAGTTCCCACACGCCATCTGCTTAGTAGCCACTTTTTGTACCTGTAGTTTCTCAAATATCGGTCCCCCATGTAATGTATCATACTCAACTGTTCCCTCTTCCTCCTTCTCTGAACCCTGTTTGGAGGATTGGTTACGCCCGTCACCCTTTATCCAATTTGTTATAGTGCTTTCGTTTATATCATGTTTCAGGTAGTAACTTAAGGATTGGGATTTTGGCGGTTCTTCTGTGGTTTGTTCACTAGGGGTTTCTACTTTCTCATTATCCGTGTGGACAATTGTGATGGAATTAACAAATCGGGTAGTGGGGATGATGCTTTCTTTCCTCAGTAACATCCTTTCAGGGGTTTTCTGGTTGGCATACTCCTCCACTAGGCTCATCATCTCATTCATTTTCTCTTGCATCTCGTCCTTTTGTTTATAAAATGCTTCCTCGAATCTAGCAAGCCGCTCAGAATGGGTTGCCATATATTCCCTCATTCTGGCTTCAAATTTCGAGCTAAGTTTCTCAGGAGGAGAATAAGGTGGGGCATAGTTTTGAAAAGTCTCAACATTCTCTCTAGAGGGTGACTCTGATAACGGCGTTGAAGCCATTTTCGAGACAGAATTGACAGCAGCCCGTCTAGGACTTAAGGGTCTCTTTTGCCTTTCCTCAAAATAGTAAACTTTTGCCACAAGTTTGCAAAGGAGTTCATCAGAGATTTGATTAGTCCCTCCAGGTGTCGATATTGCGTTGATGGCCGCTTTTATAGTGTGATTAAACTCCCATAACTCTTGATTATCGGCGGCAAGCTCGTCAATAATTGCCCAAGACTCCTCGGCGTTCTTATCACGCAATCTACCTCCTGTGGCTCTATCGATGGTACGTTTAGTGTGATAGTCGACATGGTCATAGAATATTTGAACTAATAACCAAAGATTTATACCATGATGAGGGACTTTGTGGAGTAGATCCTTGAAATGAGCCCACGCTTCATAGAATGTTTCACCCTGATGTTGTTCAAACATCAAGATGTCATTTCTAAGCATCGCAGTCTTTCCCGGTGGGAAGAATTGGGCAAGGAAACGAGTGGTGAGATCATCCCATGAGGTGATGGATCCCGCGGGGAAACGTTCAAGCCATTGGCTAGCTTGATCACGTAGAGAGAATTGGAATAGGCGTAATCGGGTTGACTCTCTAGTTGTAACAACAAGGTTTATAGAATCTACGATTTTAAGGAAGTGCTTGAGATGTTGATTAGGATCTTCGAAATGAAGTCCATGGAATGCACATCCTCTTTGCACCAACCAGATGGTGTCGGATCGCAAGGGAGACACATTGGCTCCTTGGGTGAGCTCAATAGTGTTTCGATAGCCTTGGTGGCTAGGTCGGGAGTACTCTCCTAGGGTTCGGGGCCTAAGAGGTTGGTTAGCTAGTGGTGGGTTTTGTGGGTGGTCTTGTTGTGGTGGGTTGATGGGTTCAAAGATGTTACCACCTTCCATGATGTCGGATGGTAAAAAGTTACGAACAAAAACACAAAGAAGTAAGATAGACTAAAGAAAACCTAAAAAAAATAAAAATGAAATCTTACTAGAAAGGAATCTAGAATGTAGACCTAATAAAAAGAAATTCTAACATAGACAATAACTATTTCCCGGGCTGCGGCGCCAAAAACTTGATGCGTGGGAATTGCACCAGGCTTTACCTCTCGAAGGATCTCGAGAAGCTTACAACCCCCACCAGGCAGTGTACCTGATCGTTGTAGTATAGTATAGTGAAAAGTACCGGGGGATTGATCGTTCAACTCAGGAATAGTGTCGCTAGGATTAGAAAGCCTGAAAACTAGGTCTAGAGGTGAAGGATGATTCTTTTTGTATTTTTATGTTTTATAAAAGCAAGTAAAAATCTCGGGTTTTAGAAGAGTGGGCGGAATTAGTTGCTAGTCAACTAACCCAATAACTACAGATGCAATAAAAATAAAATAACAGAAATGTAAATTAAACTAATTACTAATGTGGTGTAAACAATAGATGGGAGAATTGTGTTTACTTAGATTTCACTACTCCCTAGATATCTTTTAGAGGTTAATTGTTTGTTACAGTTGCGTGGATGACGGGTTATATTCCTTAATATCAATCATGGGGTGGCGTACTCCCTAGATATCTATAAGCTCCTACTTCACTCCTATGTCGAGCCTGCAAGAAGCTCCTAACATGGGATCACTAGAATTCGTTCATGCATTAAATACAACCATAAAAACCTAGTACACATCGGTTGATGTTTCTTAAGACGTTTAAGCAAGTTACACAATAGAGATCTGCCAGTTTTCTTAAGCCTAACATTGAAATCATTCATCCATTACAACAATAAACAAGCAATCAACCTATAATCAACATCTAGGTTTCATTACATCTAAGCAAACACACACGAGATCTAGCCTAGCATAAAGACAAGCGTAAGATATATTCAAACAACACATAGACATATTGAATGAATTGAAAGGATTTTTATCTCAATTGAACATGAAGGGTTTCAAGGGGTGAAAACCCTTGAAAATACTATAAAAGTCGTGTTAGGGTTTATTAAGTTCGACCCTAAAATTCTCCTCTTCTTTAGAATGAAAATAACAAAGAGTATATATAGATTTACTAAGGTGACGGCGTCAAGAAGAAAGTTCTGACGTCGTCAACCCGCAGCCCATAAATTTCTCGGACTGCCTAGATCCAGATCTGACGCCGTCATGTGTATTTCTGCTATGGGTCGTCACCACTTTTACTCTTGACGCCGTCACGTTTTCTCTGGGCCGTCATCATTTTTGCTCCTGACGCCGTCATAAAATTTCTCTTGACGCCGTCAGGTACTGTTCCCAGCAAGGAAAATTAAGACTTTGCCGTTTTCTTCACTTTTATGCTCCAAAAACGTCCAAAATGCTTCCTTTTCCAGAATTCACTCCCAAAGTACCTAAAATCACAAAAGGAACGATTTAGGGCAATATTTGATCAAATAAATTCCAATTCCGGCTTAAATGACCCCCTAAAAATGGATCATTTTTCGTCTCATCAATTATTGACCATACCTCTCCTATAGTTGCATCATTCTTTTCTCCACAGAGAAGCTTGGCAGCAAAATATAATACAATCTATACCAACAGAGAGAATAGAAAATCAGTTCACTCAAAATAAAAAGGTATATATGTCTTAAGACTGCACATGGTATAAATATCTAAGGTGCAAGATTTAGAGTGTGTGAAATAACAACTTCAATTAGATCAACATGTCAAATATCTAAGGTAAAATGACTAAAAAGTGTGTGAAATAACAACTTCAATTAGATCAACATGTCAAATATCTAAGGTGCAAGATTTAGAGTGTGTGAAATAACAACTTCAATTAGATCAACAACTGCTATGAACAATTTGAAGGTGAATGATTCAAGTAACAATTCAGGAAAGGAAATAAGAAACCCATAATAGCAATTTGAAGGTACCTGAACTCCAAAACTCATGTTCTTTTATCAAAGCTAGGAGCGCTTTCTTTGATCAAGTCCATGTTGGTAGTCCACTTATATAGTCAATCATGACTGAGCTAAGCAGAGGAGCCTGATAGTAAATAGTTCGACCAATCGTTAGATATATTGGGGTACATAAATACTTGATCAAGACGATGAGCTTGTACTCTACTTTTTATTAGCATACAAACTTTTAAACAATCGAAAATATTAAGATCAAACTAACTAAAAACAAACATACATTAAACAATCGAATCAGAAATGCAACTGACATCCTGACACCAAACATCATAAATGCAAGCAAATAAGATATTGGATTAAACCATCACAACACATTACCGCTCATGGATCAGTCACATATCTCTAATAACATCATATATAATCTAACAGCTTATGAAAAGGAAATTTATGAAACATTACGGCTCAACTCATTTGACCACATTACATTTTAAGTTATCATATAATCCGTACAACCATTTTAGGATGTAACAGTTAAAGATCAAATATTTTTAGCATACTCATTAATAAGAAACAATCACAACTTACAGTAAAAAAAACATTTCATCAAAAACTTAATCAACATCCCACAACTACATTGTGTTACCAAAAACAATAACTTAACAACATAACACTCTCAAAAGCGGTTAAGAACCGATCAAGCTTTACCTTTTCCGGGGAAAAAAAAGACTTTATTTGATTACTCTGAGGCTCTAAGCAATCCTAAATTTGACCTCAAACCCTCAAAAAAAAATGCATCAAATTCCCCACATAAACTAAACACAAAGTAACCACAAATCGGAAAAAAAATAATAATCACATACCTTCGATAAAAAAAATCCATAGCAGCAACACTTCATCCTTTTTTGCAATTCATGCATCCCACTCAAAATAGTTGGAACCTGCAACTATACATAAAACCATGAATAAAAATACAAACTTTTTATAAAAAAAATAAAGAGGAATAAAAAAAACGAATAACCATAGATTAGTTTTGTGTCTTTTTTTGAAGAATCCAGAAGGACCTTCATCTATCTAAAAGGGTGTGGTTAAAAAAAACCCAGCACTGTAGGTAGAAACATCTGGCACTCAAAGAACCACAAATGGATTAAATATTAGAGTCCCTGTACACTCCCTCACAGGCAACTGTAGCTCTACAGTTGTTCTTTTTTTTGGATCGGATGCTGGCTAACCGCCAGTGGATTTATTACCCGTTCGGATCCTGTGGGAAAGAAGGAGTTGTGAGTTAAGGTGTACAGGACGGACCGGGTACCAAAATGACATGTTACAAAATGGGCCTCAAATAACCCGACCCAAGGTTAAAAGCAAAGGGGCTTTAAAGCCCGTCTATTGTTATTATGATATAATTTTTAAATTTGGGTTTGGACTTATATGATAAATATTAAGGCATGTATTAAAACTGAGAGGTTTGAAAGGATTTATGACATATGTGATATGTGAGACTTAGGGCCCGTTTGGTATGATGTATTTTATGGGTTTGGACTTAAAGAAGAGTTAAAACCCTTGTTTGTTATGAATCATGGGTTTTAAAATTAGGGCTCAAATCCTTAAACTTTATCATCTTCAAATCTCATTCCACCCCTTTACTTTTCTACATTTTTGACTTTTTTTTGGGCCCTCTCACACTTTTCTCTCTTTCTCTCTCTTTATTTCTTTTTTATTCTTATTATAAAATTACATTTTTTTAATTAAATTTTCTCTCTCATCATTTAATATAAACCTATATTAAGGGCCCGTTTGTTATGTGGGTTTTGAATTGGGATTTTGCTTTGGTTTTAAATTTTGTTGTTTGGTAGAGAGTTTAGATTTCAAATAGTGCAAATAGGCTCACAAAACCTAAAGATGAGGAGTATGGTGGGTTTTTTCTTACACACACTCTTTTAATAATAGAGAAAATTCTTTAAATGCCCCAATAGTACACATGTGTGTACCCCATATGCCCCAAAAATTTCCAACTTCCCCAAATACCCCATGGGCTACTCTCCCTCAAGAATTTTTGGGCAACCCTCCCAGAATTTTGACAAGTGTTTCTTTGGTTGTCCCCACATTGTACTAGTTAACCCATTATTTATATAAAACAAAATACCAAAATACCCCTATATTTATATAAAAACATCTTTTTCTCTCTCACCACACACATTCACAGCTTCATCATCTCTTTCACAACCTTCCACCTTTCGCCACACAATCACCACCTTCCACCGCCGTCACCACTACCACCAGCAGATCGACACCATAACCACCCGTTGCTCGATCCGCCACCATCACCATCAGCAGCACACGCGCCACAACAAAGCCCCACCGCCACCTCTTGTTTACCACGCACCATAAATCACCATCACCACCACTCCTAATCACCTCCACCTTGTAGATCGAGAAGAAAAGGTAAGGTACACCAAGTCACGCGCGTGCGTGACCCGGTGTGAGTGGACTCGTGACTCACTGAGTCACATAATTGATGCTTTGGATCCGGGTTTAAGGTTGCAACACCAGAAAAATCATTTTTATTGATGCTCTGTTTTCTGTTTCTTCTTTCTTTTTTTCCTTTTTTTTTTTTTTTTTTTTTATTTTTTATTTTTTATTTTATTTTTATTTTTGGTTGAAGATAAAGTTGGTGTTTTGGTGATGGAGTTGGATTTGAGTGAGGTACCCAGATCTTGTTTACTAAATCAAACAAACCCAGATCTTTACTACAAGTTTCCATCAACAGTTTTGTGAAAAACATTACCCACCCACGAAGTTCTGGGCCCACGGTTCCACCAAATCAAACAAACCTAATGATACTATTTTAAAATGGAGATACAAAAATGATACTGTGTAGATGGTTATGTTTGTACACAATGTTACAATGTAATTTCATGTAAGAACAATAAGTAATGGAGATACAAAAATAATACAATAATGGAGATACAAAAATGTTACTATGTAAATTAAGTTGTTGGATGTAAATAGATGAAGATTTTACATTGTGTACACAATAAATAGGTGGATAATGTGTTTGGATGAAGGCTGTGGCGGTGGGGGTCGGAGTTGTTGGTGGTGCCCGGAGTAAGTGGTGGTGGTGGTGGTCGGAGTATGGGTGGTGGTGGTCGGAGTTGTTGGTGGTGGCCGAAGTAAGTGGTAGTGGATGGAGTGGTACAATAATCAAAATGTACAAGTTTTAAAGCTATAAGTACAAAAGAAAGTGTGAGGTTATATATGTAATTTACACTAATATAAAAAATATGAGACCTAGTTGCCCAAGAATTTACAAGAGTAGGACCAGTCGCTCAAAAAATATGTACTATTAAATAATATTAAAAAACTACTTTTTAACTAAAAGACAAAAAACTTAAGTCGCCCAAGAAAGTAGGTCCCAGTTGCCTAAGAAATTACTGGGGTTAGTTGTACTTTGCAAGTACAAAGTGGGGACAACCAAAGGGACACTTGTCAAAATTCTGAGAAGGTTGCCCAAGATTTCTTAAGAGAGAGTCGTCCATGGGGTATTTGGGGAAGTTGGAAATTTTTGGGGCATATAAGGTACACACATGTGTACCTTTGGGGCATTTAAAAAATTTCTCTTAATAATATCTCTCTCTTTCTCTCTCACACATACACATATATTTTTATATTTTTATAATATACTTTCTTTTTATAATATATTTTCTTTTTTATAAATTAAATCCAAATCCTAATTTTAATCTAAATCATAATCCAAATTTAAATATAAATCCTAAACCCGGTTACAAACCAAACGGGCCCTAAATCTGAATCCTAACCTAAAATCCAAATCCTAATCTAAACCAATCTACAAACCAAACGGGCCCTTAGTATTTTTTTCATCCTCATATTTTTATTTTTATTTTCTCAACATTAGTATAAACTATTTTTAATTTATATTTTAATATATACGGAGTAATATACTTTTAAATATTATTTTCTCTCTCCTACCTCAAATCTAAATTCAAATCATAAACCAAATTCAAATCTAAATTCAAATCCTAATCCTAATTATAAACCCACTTATAAACCAAAGGGATCCTAAGTTAATCACTTGTGTTTTCCCAAGGGTGGTATTTACACTATTTTGTGCTATTATATATATATATATATATATATATATATATATATATATATATATATATATATATATATATATATATATATATATATATATATATATATATATATATATATATATATATATATATATATATATATATGGGTAAGGGGGAATTCACCGGTAAAATATGTTATTTCAAAAAAAACATTTAAGTACAACGGATGATTGTGAAGTCTCTCATCTCGGTCTGTTACATAGGCAAAACCAAGCACCTATAGTGCTACAAACCTGCGCACTATATAAAAAATACAAACCAATGTTATGAAAAACCAAAGAAAGAACAACTACTTCCTAACACGACTCTTAAGTCGGATATCCAACTAATCACAAAAAGCATCCATTTGCCCAGGTAAGTTATAGACCTGAGTCTCATATCCGTCAGAAAAATCAAAATCATGGGCTTCTAGATGCTGACCTCCTCCAGACAAGGACATATACCTAGCCATATCATCATCATGTTCAAGTACTTCATCCTCATCAGACTTACCAAACTCAAAACCCCCGAGAGACGAATTAGGAAGTACTAAGTTGTACAGCGAAAATGTATCTGGAATGAATAATAAGGATAGAAGAAGTGGACATACTCATGTAAGTGATGATGAAGTAGTTGAAAATGTGCATGATTTTATTAAAGATGCTCGGAAGAAGGTGGAAGCTCCTTCCAGTGCCATGGTGCCACAATTTTATAACATTAAATTAACACATATATTAACTTAAATAACTTTGTTTCTATATAAAACATTAATACATTTAATAAACATTACAAATTTTGGAAGTTATTAATATCAACTTATATCTTTACATATATATGGGACAAGATTTGAGTTGTACTTGATGCTTTGAAAGCTGTACCATGAGAGGGAAATGCCACTTGGCACTTAGAAACGCCACTTGGCACTACTTGCTGACTGGATAAATCAACATAAAGGCCACTTGGCATTTAACTGCCACGCTGTCCACTCATAATGCCACCTCAATGCCACTTGGCATTCACAATTTTCAGCACAACCTCGAAATTGTACTAAAAAATATGCCATCCAAGGGAATCGAACCCTGGTCTTGCCTCCCACTCAAGAGAGTGTCAACCAATGGAGCAAGCGCTTTTTTGTGTTAAACACATACAAACCAATCGTGTCATGCTTCAATTACTCATCCCCTAAATCTCTGCTATTTTTGTAACCCAATCTCACCTTCCATATTTCACTTACTAATTTTCAATACATTCCATCATTACTAATTTTCAATTCAATAACCTAAGCACTTCCTCCATAATTTTTGCAACAAATCAATAGCCAAATCAAATCAAATTAAAGCCTTCCTATTTTACTGCAAATTTGAATATCAATTTACTTCAAATCATTCAAAGTTCATAAATTAACATTCATTGTTTCTTCTTTTTAGTTCACTGTAAAATATTGTTCTTCATTCGTGTTTCTCAAAATCAACATCCTCTAACTTTTATCAAACGTAATGATTTTTCTGTTTTGTTTCTTTTAGGGTATGAGTTTAGTAGAAGATTCATGAAAGTCTTGAAGAACATTAGTTTCGAAGGTAAAAATTAATTGTTTCATTTCATTTTTATGTTTGTGTTATGATATGATTTTATGTTTCGAATGTTTAAATTCATTCAATCAATCAGTTTGTTCTTATTATGTTATGCAAATATTTAATTCGTTTTTTTTTGTTCTTATTATGATATGATTTCAGTTTTATTTGTTTTTGTGTTGTGACGATTATGGTGTTTCGGCTGTTCATTAGGGATTTAACTAATTTGAGTTGAAATTTTTTGAGAGATTCAAACAAACACACACAATATCCAGTTATATCATCCACAAATCTTAGGTATTTTCTTAATTATATGCTCCTAAAGTAATTTACTTTTTTATTTTTGTTATAATTGAATCGAATTAGGTTAGCCGTTCAATTTTGGTGTATGATGAATAGAGATTAGTTTTGTATATATTTATGATTTTTTGTTGTTGATTTTATAATTGAAATCAACCGGACTCGATGTGAATGGATTTAGTGGACACCATATATTTGATGAAATGTGTGAAAAATATTGGATAACTATGTGTCGTTACAATAGATAAAAATTAGTTTCGCATGCATTAATTAACTTTAGTTTTGAAATCAACCCTGGTTATAGTTTTGCATACCAAGTGTTTGATGAAAGGGTGGTTCACAATGTTTATGTTTATCTATGAAAATAGCTTATGAGCTTATATAGTTTTTGGATTTGATTTTCAGCTTATTCGAAATAGGTTTAATAAGCTCCAATTACAAGCTATGGAATAATAGGCTCAATTACGCGATTGTTAGCTTCCTAGAAATATGATACTTGCAATCATACTATGTCTATTAGCCTATTATTCTCCTGTCGAATTAGGACAGGTGCTTGCCATGCTTCCTGTTATTTGGGCTGATATTTCTTGCGTTCATAATCAGGTACAATCAATGGCATTTCTACTATCAATGGGATGGTTGAAAATCTAAAGGCACCGCTTGAATTTGAGGTTAGTTTTTGATTGATTGACATAAGCCATACTATTGTCTAAGCACATTGAGTAGGCGTAGAATACACTATTGTTTGGTACAAATTGTTTAAAGTTGTACATCTTTTCATTGATTGATTAAACTATTCTTTATGGGGATGCAGGAAGGGAAGCACACGTGATGACATTTGTAACCTCCATATTCTCCAATATTTTAACAATTTTTCATGTTCGCAGGTCGCAAATTTTGAGATGAACGATTATTTTACCTTGGAGAGAGCTTAGCATATAACCAGGCAAGATATTCTAATAATGAGGTTTAAAAGTTTATTATACATGATTGTTTAAAAGTCTGTAAATAGATGTTTTGATCATGTACCATCAAAAAGGTTTGTCCTTTCCCATGCTACTTGTGTTGATATATTTTTATTTTAATGCATATTTTTCATTAAATTCTATGGTTTCTATAGCTAACCGATAAATATGGTTTTATAAGAAGTTGCCAACTATATTAGAATCTGTTATATATAAGTAATGTGATAGTTTTGAAATTAAGACCAAAATAAATACGACATGAACTTTATACGAGTAACTATTTCAAAACTATATTCATGTTTATATTTTTGTGAAATGAACACATTAAACTAACCATACCAAAGATTAGTCTTCGAAGTCATTCTACGAGCAAATGATGGTAGCTTTGTTCTTAACTTGTCTGAATTTTTTGGCACATATTTTGTTATGATGAATGACATGAGCATCATATATTCACAGGATTAAGCTTAGCTTGAGGCGAAGTTGCAGCTCAAGAAAAAAATAGACTGAAGTAAGCCTTCTATTTTTACAACAAACTGCTCATACTGATTTGATGCCATACTCCACACCTTAATTGACTGAATTTCTCTTTGATTGAAGAGATCAATGACGGTGCAGTATGCATATGGTATTTTTTTTATGTCTTTTTCTGTTTTGATGTTTATACACATGAACATATTTCATGTGTTTAATTGTCAATGTGAAGCTAATAGAGAATAGGTCAATTGAAGTTAATCGTCTGATTGTAAGCGTAGTTGGCAACCTTAAACTTTGTTGCCTTTGACAATGCCTGCAAGAATGTATGCTTCATAAAATAATGTCCTCAGTTTTAGTTTTTATCTGTTACTAAAATATAAACAAATTTTATCGGTGTTGCCATGTTAAGACGGGTGGACCCAACAACCTCCATGGTTTTGAATTTATTGAGTGCAGATTCTTAAAAGTAGATCACGCTTATCACTACTACATGATCATAGAGGCAATTGAAGGAAAAAAAATGTGACACATACATGGCTGAAGTTGCTCTTCAAAATCGTCGAGGTAATCATGAGTCTTTAACATTATTACAAAAATAATGTGATTAATTGAATATACTTATGTTTATTTAGAACACTTTATGAATTAAAAAGCGTAGCAGACTTTCAACCAAAATACTAATCTTTATGTTTATCTGAAAAAAAATACTAATCTTTATGCTTTTGTCATTCCTTTTCATTTATCACGGAGTTACATTTACTAATTTCTTTTTTCTCGTAAATTATATCAATGGGAAGTGGATTATGTATGTCTAATTGGTCACAAGTTTTGTATCCTTATCAGTCACAAGGTTTGTATGCTTACTTTTTTCTGACTCATGACATGCTAATTGATAAAGCGGTGTCTGATATGGATTACTTTAAGAACAGGGTAAAGATAGATTGGTCAGATACAGACACTGAAGACAAGGATGATCATAGTGCTGATGCTAAGGGGGATATGGAGGTAGATAATGATGACGATGATTTCAAGAAAAGGCATCAAGTTCATCATGAATCAGATGAATTGAGTGAAAAATCTAACGAGACAGATACTACTACGTATGTGCATTACTTGATCTTTGTCTAATTCCAGCCATTTTTTATTTTTCTTATGAATACAGGGAGATGATTTGCGGGAGCACTTCAGTAAGTTTGCCATTGTATCTGAAGATCATCTGGTGGTTGATAAAGATACAAAGCGATCAAAGGGAATTGCTTATATTTCTTATGCATATATAGAATCTGCAGCTAGGTTTGAATATTTCTTTGCCCCATAGTTTTACACTTTTACTATTTAATGTAAAATTGCTTATACAAAGTTGATATTACCTGATGGCAACTTCTCTAATGCAGACCTGACATATATTAAAGAATACAATGAGGATACGAAGCTCATATTTTTTATCGGGGAATATTGAGACTCATGTAACTACTAAAGAACCTACATCGATTGCAACCAAGGTATTTCATTCTCAAAAAGACTTTATCATTTAGTGCGAATCAAGGACATGTGCTATATTAGACGTGGAAACATAGATGGCCGGGGCGGGCTAAATAACATATCAAAACATGTGTGATTCCTTCTATTGTAAGTCAGATCAATTTGTATGCAGTTAGTCGATTTTATGGATTTAAGTTGACATTGCATAACTTAGTTGTGATCAATATCAAACATAGGCAATCGTTGCCCATAGGTACACCAACTTATACATTTGGATACCACTTAATTGTTGTACGATGGAGATTAAACATTATTTTTTTCATTCAAACATCACACGAGCTGTGGCTATACGTATATTAATATACTAAATTAGGATGTTGTTTCAGGTATGAAAGAAATCACAGAAAAGAGTTGTAGCAGGTTGCACAAAAACAAAAGCAGAAAACATTTCACAATTCAAGGTTATTTAATTGTTCACTTTCACATATTGCATGGCCAATTACTCATACCGTATTAACCTTAGACATCGTATAATTTCTACATCTATAAACAAACCGGTTGACAATGTAAATAATGGACGCGCACCATCGTTTGACAAATGTGAATTAATCTATTGTTTGTCGGATTTTGTTTAATGAATACTATCAAACAAAAATCGTTTTTCATTATGTCGTTTAAAAAAATAGGCAGTTAACGGTAAACATTAAATTTGAAAGTGAATCGGCTCAGGGGCGTCTGAAATTTCTAACTACATAATTTACATGTAAAGGATTGCTTATCGAAGCTTCCAAGAAGAGCATCAATGCTATTAGTTACTAAGTAGGTAGTACAGATTGTGGCTGTGGTTGGGTAACATGTAACAGGATACAGGTTAACGTATGTTACTTTTATTCGAGTTAGCTCATTTGTTCATAAAACATTTTATAACCATGCACAAGTCAATAATTGTGATAGAGTGCATATACATAGCAAAATAGTCTTTGTTTAATAGTTTGAAAGATAAAAAACCTCAGGTTTAGAAAGGTATTGTTTCATTGTAGTGCCAACTATATGCATATACAACTAAGAATGGCAAAAGAAAGTCGGAAATTTTTCTAATAAGTGGTTGATTACAGATTACGCGCTTACGGGTCTTTCTTTTGTGCTGAACAAACGGTCTATAAAAGGAAGGAAGGCTTATAAGACAACCACTTTATCTAATGCACAACTGCAGTAACGGATACAGGTTTGTATTCTTTTTTGCATACGGATGTAAATATTCATTCAGCTAATGATACATGTGTCTATGCATAATATGGTTATTGGTAATAGTAAAAAGTTTCATCTGAGTAAAATATGAAAGACAATTTACCTTATGGCTTACACACACTCTTCGTGACGTGCTGGGGTCGTCCTACGAACCAAGGCTTGTAAACTATTTGATTACCTACCGAGTTGAAGTACTATATGCAGGATATAAATGACGGCTTAGGCAACACTGTTTCTTATAAATTTTATCCTATTGTAGTTACTAATGAAGGTCCTATAAAAGGTTCTAGTGGTACGCGTGGCAACAACAGAGAATGCCAACCGTAAATGCCAAAGTAAGTTGACCACGGTTTGTAAGACTCAGTTGGTAAGGGTTCGTCACATTCATGGGATTTTAGGAAACTCAGAGACACAACACTACACTGATCCTTATAAATTTGTTCTTGCTGTATGAATTAATGAGCATGCCAACAACAAAGAATGGCAAGCGTGTGTCAAAAGTAAGTCAAACATTGTTAGTAGCAGTGACTTGGTAACCTTGAGGTTTGTGCTGAACCACATGGTGCATCTTGCTACGGGTAAGAATATTTTGGTTATGGTGTGAGAAGTTAAAGCAGAATGTGACGCAGACGAGGTTAAGATGCAGGAGGCATTGGAAATGCAAATTGTTGTACAAGAGGATTTTGGCTTTTAACTTCTCACTGAAATATCATCCTTCAATGATCAAATACACGTATTTGTTGCTGGCAAAAGCTTCTAGAAAATCCATATAAGAGCTCAAAACTCAATTCCAAAAAATGACATGTTATGCACAAGCAAATGAAGAAACTAGATGATAGTTTTCTAGAGCTAATACTAATCACTAAATGATCAGACAAGCATCTATCATAGTTAAACAACAAAGTGAGAAACCTTGTATTTTGCCATTGGTGATAACAATTAAGCTAAATATACTTTCCTAATTATATATAATTCTTTTTCCTCATCCTTTTCATTGTTTTTTTTATTACATAAATTACATGAACACTTTTCTTTATTATTTATTATTATTTTTTTTTTTTGTGTTTAGAATATTTGTTGTAATTCATTATTAATGTACATAAGCTTATAATTCCTCAACTAATATTATGAAGCTAACCCGCCCATCGGGCAGGTTATGAAGCTAGTATGCATATATAGTAATTTGAATATTGTATTTCTAAAAATTGTGTTCACTTGATGTTATAAACTTGTGCCATCATGGAAAACCCTAATATTAAAATACTTAATTACAATTTAAACTAGTAGCTTTCTTCTCTTTCTCTTACTTCACACTCATGTATATAAAAAACAATTGAACACACAAATTGATGCTACTATAAACCGTCGCCGCTATACGTGGGTCATCGTCTATTGTCTGGTTATGAAATAAACATTTCAAGGAGATAAAATGTGAATATTTCGGACAGTCATCATAGGCAAGATAAACAATCGCCAAAAGGTTTATAATTCAAAGTTTGCTAGCCGGGTCATAAACCAAACAACAATCTTAGTTAATTTGTCAAAAATGTTTTTTTTCCTTCCCTCCTAACGGGAAATTACTAATTACTGGTGTTGATCAGTATTTGATTTGTTATGTGAACCATGTGTCTATCTAAAAAGTTGAGACTCGATAGGTAAAATGAAAACAATAATACCAACAAAACTCAGACTTTAAATAAATACGGGTATCATGTATTAATTCAAAATGGAAGATCCAAACAATTCAATGATTCAAAAATAAAGTTACATTTCATTTAATCATCATATCGTTTTTTTACGGACATTTGAGTTTGCCATCTTGTGTTCTCATATCTCGATAGCAAGGACACTCGTCTTTATTTCCAATAGTACCAGAAGGCACACATAAACAATTTCTGCAACAATCTTGGCATACATCCATGCAATTACCACGATGATGTGTTGCTGAACAACGAACATCACATGCACTTGGGCATTCTGCAAAACAAAATAGAAATTAAAGAATAGTGACAACTAGGTACAAGAAAAATCAATCATCATTATAGTAATTCTTCTTAGAAATGATTGTTAAAATTACTTACGTTCAACTGGACACGAACCTTCGGGGCCAGCCTGAAAAACATATAAAATAGTTAGTTTTTGTAATATGTAAAATTAAAATGTACGCTAGATATGTCAATATTATCGATCTATCAGAGCTGATATGCATAAACTTACGATCGATAGATCAATGATTGTCATGGTCGCAACAAGGAAGACAATGAAACTAAGTTGAAACTTTCCCATTTCTTAGCCAAGTTTACAAAGATTAATAAGTATTTTTATTGTTTGTAAAGATGTGTGTGTAGAAAAACATTATGAAACCACATATTTATACAAGAAAAATTACTAAAACACAATCGACGATAAGATCGTCTTAAAGCCTTGTGTTACCATAATATGATAATATTTATGATTTTGTTAATGTACTAGTTATTACAATAGCAACAAATTTTGGTTCATATGAAATAAAAGTTATTTGTGATATTAGAATGGAAATTAATTAAATGGCATTTGCTTGGTGATACAGAACTATAATGTTATAAAAAAACTAACTGAAATAACTTTTATGTAATGACACACACTATATATTATATACTAGCAGGTCCTCACGCGATGCAGTTGCGGATATCCCGTAATTTAATTTTTTCAGCTAATATTTATTTCATTTATACGTTTTTTGGCAATATTTTTACTGCTTAGTTTGTTCATGTAGAGACTAATAAATAATGGAAAAAGTTTGGTACTGTAAAACTTTGCTTAGTTTGTATATTATTTATTTATTTTTTTTAGTAGTTTGCTTTATTTGTATAACGTGATATTTTAATTGTATTTTTCATTGAAAGAGATTTTTAAAATATTATTAATTAGCAGCTTGCATGACTTGTGCTATGTATTTTAATATTTGTATTGTCATTAAATGAGTGTTTTAGAAATATACATTAATTATGTATTAATAAATTGTAAACATTACATGACACTTGTATTGCTAAAATTTAAATTTTTGATATTTGTGTTGCTGAATTATTAAGATTTAGTGCATTAAATGCTCTAAAAAAACTAAATGCATTAGGGCATCAACCATGGTAAGTTTTTTAAAAGGTTTAAAACTTATATAAAGCTTTCTTTTTCATTTTTACTATAGTGATTATTTGTTTCATGTGCATGTGACATGAAGAGGTTCATATTCTTGAACCTATTCATAATTTAATGTATGTGTTATTATGAATCATTTGAAAAAGTTGTAAAAAGTTTATGCATAATGAACATAAATTTATAACATCAAAAGCTTTATAAATTTATGACTAGCAGGGTACCCACGCGTTGCAGCGGCGGGTACTCTGAAATTAAATTTTCCGGTGAATCATGTATTTTACTTTATTACTAGCTTATAGACCCGTGATAAATCATGGGCAGCTTATATAAAGTTTGTAATAGACATTGTTAAATACCATAAGTGCCAACCCATAAAAATCATGTGTTAGCTTATGAAAAGTTGAAATGCATATTGTAATGTGTCAAAACCTATAAACCCGTGCATATTATGGGTTACCTCTGGTGTAGAAAAGTTAATGTAAATGCTATTTATCTTTGAAGTATACAATATTACGAGTATGAAATACCAAGTGTTTCTTATCACAACCTCCCCATGTAGAAAATAATAATTCAAGTTCTCATCCACTTAGAGAGATATTTTTTGAACATTGACCACAATTCTATTAAAACTTAATTTATGCTACCATGAATCTTTTTCTCTACATAATCTGACCCAAAGTGATGAATAAAACTTAACTGCCCTTTTAAGAAATCTCCAATCCAATTTTAATTTAATAAGATCTAAATATCATTCACTTATGATTGCAATAATCATGACGTATAACACACGATTAAATTAGAAGTCAATAACCAAACTTAAAAAGTCAATAAGTAAAGAAACATCAATAAAGTTAGAAGTGAATAATAAAATTTAAAGAACATATTTGTTGTCAATTGTTTATCATATTCTGATTTCTGCAACACATATTCAATAAAAAGTATCGGACTTTGATTCGTATTCAAGCATTTTACTGAACATTTACTATGAGAATCACTTGAAATCTTCATTAAAGAATCCATCAAGCTTAGTATCCTCTTTCAAAGTAAACAAATCATTACCACAGTAAGCAACCTATTTTGTATAGTTTAGACTTATATGAACACAACATTCCAATAGCATTACCTGTATCATGATCATTACCACAGAAATAGCAATATCATAATATTTAAAACAACACACTTATCCCATCATTATAGCAGAGAATATTTAAGGTACTTATAATCTAAACGTTGCAACAAAAAAGAAAAACAGTACACATGAGATATCTTAATATAGGTCCAAAACAATTCAATCAAACCACATCCAACAAAGTACAAACTACTACTTTGCAAAACTACTATGTTGCACTTGCAAGATCATCTCATAGGGGAACCCATCCACAACTACTCTTAGCGAGCATTTGGATGTAAATCTCGAGTCTTGAAAAGAAATTCTGTTTCACATTAAGTATAATTGAAGCATAATGACTATTAAGTAATTTATTCCAAATAATTGGGAAAAAAAAAGTTGATCTCTCAAAGTTACTTATATATTTTTGGTAACTTACAAAAATACGGCAGCTAAAATACCTATAAAACATGCTTGAGTCACACACACATACTCCTGTAACTTTAGTTAAAATCAAGTTGTGCTCGTCACTGTATAATTGAAAATTGAAACTTTTAGATTAATTGTACTAAAATAGTTTTAAAACATTGCATCGAACACCTTTGATGCACTTCTTAATTTGCTTGACTTTAACATATATATCCAATAGAAGAATTCAATAATTAGCCTCAACATCAAACTTATTTCAAATATAATTTATGAATCTAGATCTTAAAAACAATGAAATTAATTTTTTTACGTGAAGATCCTGAATTAAGCTAAATCAAACCTGGGTTGACACAATAATCTTAGTTTTAATTTCCTTGAAACACCTTTAAGTCAACATGACAAATTGAAGGATATCTATAACAAAGAAGCAAAATCTTTCACTTGACGTTGCAGTTTAAGCAGAAGAAGAGACAAATGGTATGTAATGTTTGAATTTTAATCTGGTGAAGAGTTGCCTTCAATAAAATAGATGATAAGGCTTAAATCACGTGAAAATCACACACCTTCAGTATTTACTATTTAGCATATCTTGATTGCATTAGTTTGTCCACCTGGCAATTGTGACTTGGCATTTGTGAGATGGCAGTGTGTACACGTGGCTTTAATGAGTTGTCAAAAATTTCAAAAAAAACCTTTGTTTATTATATATATAAATACAGATACATTTTCTTTTTTGACAATAAATTTACGGATATCAAGAATTTCGTTTAGCCCGTGCTCGTTCGGGCTCAAGTCCGTTTGGCCCACACCCGTTCGGGCTCAATTCCATTTGGCCCGTTGCCCGTTCGGGCTTGAATA
>JARVZY010003891.1:0-26068 GCA_030686995.1 Artemisia argyi
TCATAAGCTTAGTGAATTAATAACCTTTCCGGGCATATAACAACGTAGCCTACATGTTTTGTTTTCCAAACTATGAGTGTGAGTCTATAGCTCACACTACGATTATTGTGTTCAAACGATTTAACTACAAACACTACGATTATTGTGTTCAACGATTTACTACCAACACATTGTGTTCAAACATTAAACAAACTCTATGAATATCACTCAACCTTTGTGTTGACCTCTCAAGCATGTATTTCAGGTTCATGACGATCAAGGATGGCACGGAAGGGCACGGATACTCAAGAGGGCTATAAATTTTATTATCATTCAAAACTCATTTAATGTATATTGTAAACATGGAACCATTTGGGACCTCATTTTGTAATCTCTGATATTTATACAATTTGAATGATAAATCTTTTAAAACGACTCAATTGGAGTTCGTTTTCTATTATTGTGACTATTGTGCCGTCGAGTAACACCCAGTTTGAATTCCGCTGCATCCATGAATTGGGGGTGTTACAACAGACCTATTAGAAAACTTATCACAAATGTTTATGACAGTAGAATAACACAAATAACCAAAATTCCTAATGTGAGAAAGCTTGGGTTTAGTCTCATAAATCATTTTAAAGGATCATTTTCCAATAACAACATATGCTGTTCAAAATAAAGAGTCTTAGTTAAACCACTTAAATTTTTGATGACCAAATTCCTTAAAGACCCAATTATGAAGAGAGAGCTACACCTAATGATTAAGGTAGTACCCCACATTCAACTAGCAACTCAAAAACTTCAAGTGTTGAGAGAGGTACAACTTCTATGGGTGAAAAAATCATCCCTGAGGGCAACAATCAAAACATCCAAAGTATTTTGAGTTCTGTTGGTAATATTAATGATGTGAATTATGTTCCAAATGTTTTATTTCCTAATGAGAACACAGATGATGTGCAGCCTGTTCCTATTAGAACTTCTGGTAGAACCACTAAGATGCTTGCTAAATTTAATGATTATATTGTTAATAGCACTTTGAAATATGGTCTTGAAAAAGTTAAGGGTTTTAGTCAGAAAAAGGGTATAGATTATGAAGAGACCTTTAGTCCTGTTGTTAAAATGACTACTATTAAGTGCTTAATCAATATTACTGTTCAAAATTATTGGCCTTTATACCAACTTGATGTGAACAATGCCTTTTTATATGGTGATTTATCTAAGGATGTTTATATGACTATGCCTCAAGGGTTTAATGGTAAGGATGGGAATAGGGTCTACAAGCTTAACAAATCATTGTATGAGCTTAAACAAGCTCCCAAACAATGGAATGCTAAGTTGATTGTAGCTCTTACTGATCATGGTTTTGTGCATAGTAAGTTTGATTACTCTTTGTTTATTAAAGGTTTTGGTCCAACTTTTGTGGCATTGTTAGTCTATGTTGATGACATTGTTCTAATTGGCAGTGATGTTAAAGAGATTGAAAAGTTTAAAAGTTTTTTGAAAAGTAAATTTCAAATAAAAGATTTGGGTTTGTTAAAATATTATTTGGGTATTGAAGTTTTAAGAAATGATAAATGTGTTTGTTTATCTCAAAGGAAATACTGTTTAGAGCTTCTTTATAAGTTTGGTCTTTTGGCTGCCAAACCAGTTTCTAGTCCTTTACTTGCAATTTTTTTTTAAATCATAAAGAAAGTTAAGAGGATAAGCCTTTAAGTAATATTTCAAATTATCAAAAACTTATTGGCAAACTTATTTACTTGACTCACACAAGACCTGGTATTTCCTATTTAGTTCATTGTTTAAGTCAATATATGGACTCTCCTCTTTCTTCTCATCTTAAAATTGCTTTAAGGGTTCCGAGGTATCCTAAAGGATCACCTGGTTGTGGTGTTCAGATAAATAAAACTAGACAGTTTGATGTTAAAGTCTATATTGATTCTGACTGGGCAAAATGTCTAGTTACTAGAAAATCAATATCTAGTTTTTTGTGTTTTTCGGGGTGACTCTTTAATCTCAAGGGAAAAACAAAAAGCAAGCCACCTTATCTACATCTTCTACTGAAGCTAAATATAGGTGTATGGCTGCTGCTACTTGTGAAGTCATCTGGATTTGCAATATCTTGAGTGAATTTGGTATAACTCGTGTGTTACCAGTTGAGATGTTTTGTGACAATATATCCGCTTTGCAGCTTGCTGCAAACCCAGTCTTTCATGAGAAATCTAAACATTTTGAGGTTGATTTGCATTTGATAAGGGAAAAGGTTTCAGCTGGTATTGTTAAAACCATTAAGGTTCATACATCTCAACATATTTTAGATGTTCAGCAACACAAGTTATTGTGTCAAAAATTAAACCTAAAAGATATGTTCAGGGTATACAGTTTGAGGGAGGGTGTTGAGATATCAAACTTTTTTTTTATATGTTCAGTGACTTATTTTGGACAATTTATTCTTATTCCTAACTGCTTCTCTACTTGAGGGGCTTGTTTGTTTGTTTACTATTTTGCAGGATTGAATAACAAACTTCTAAAGACTATATTGCAATATGCTGAGGATTGGATTGCAAAGTGTAGACGTTGGACTATATAAGCTTCAAGATTAGGGTTCCCTTTTCATAATTCAACTTACAGTCTCACACAATCTCTCTCAGCTTTCATACACTTTCTTCAAACACTAAAAGATAACCGTTTTATTTCTCTATTGTAATCGTTTAGTTGATCACTGTGTTGTGATCCTTACAATTTGGTGGTTTCATCTTTTCGGTTGTAATCATTCAATTTAGTTTGATAGATCACAGTTTGTGATTCTATATTTAGTTTTTTTTTGTAATAAACGTTTTAAGTAATAAAGTGAACCAAAGGAAGGTTGGTTGAGTTCCTTGCTACCTGTGTTACAATTCGTACTCATCAGGTTTAAGGACAATAGATTACATAGTAGAGAAGATTTCAACTATCAAATACCACACTAAACATGATACTCGAGGCTTTTGGTCTAATGGTATGTGAATGCACCAAGCAATAAGAGATCGTTTACTTGGTATAAGTATTTGAAAGTTACCCGGTTATAGGAAAAAGATACCGAACTTAATAACGCAAATCAACCACTAGTTGTACAAGTGGGAGTTAAAGACAGACATTTGACCGGTATGGAAACGTGTAACTAAAAATAATGAGGTTAAGAAAAGGTAAGCCAACACCATCAAACGACTCAACCCTACAACATAACAACACATCATCATCAAACCAAACCAATACTTGAAAAAAGCAAAACACAATTACCAAAGGAAGAAACCAATTTAAACAAAAGAGGAGCAAAAAGTGGAGAAAACATTTCAAGGCCATCAGTTCATTTCTCCCAATTTTTTTCTGACCAAAACATTTCTCAAACAGATCAAATAATAATCTAATTAACGGATCAATCAATTGTATAACTAAAACATGTCTTGTTCATCATCATCTTCATCAGCGTCTGAAGAAGATGAAGATTTGGATTGTTACAGGAAAGGAGGGTATCATGCGGTGAGGGTAGGTGATTCATTTGCTGCCGGTCGTTTCATCGCTCAACGGAAGCTTGGCTGGGGCCAGTTTTCCACCGTTTGGCTTGCTTATGATACCAAAACTCAAGTATGCCATTTCTCATTTTTAAACTTTAGATTGTCAAGATCCGTGATCTAGATTATGTATCATGTTTAGGAATAATATTAGTTATTTATGTATTTTTAATGGATCATGTTCGAAATGGTAAGAAATGTAGATCATTTGTTGAAATGTGTGTATCTATAAATAGTGTGTAACTGAATCGTCACATTTAGCTTAAATAAGCGGATTGTGTTTAGTAAGTGAATGTAGGATCAAGGAGGCCTATTAAAGTAAGATCTTTAGATTGACTTTAAGATGGGTGTTTATAGTTGGAGTGAGTTAGTTGTCCTCCGTTGATCTTGCACGGTGTACTTTGTCTGTATATTGATCTTTTTTTTTTTGGAAATATGTTTGTGTATTGATGTGATCAGTCAGAAATACGTGTGGTGTATCCCTGTATTCATGGAATCATAGTCTTCAGGAGCTTATCGTGTTAGTGTTTACTTACGTTGGTGATAGGATACATGAGCGTACAGAGAAAGTACAAAACATACGACGCAGACTCTTTAAATGGTTTGCCGTTATAGTAGGTTTTGTTATGTCTTTTTCTAGTTTGTGTATTAAGAAGGCTAAACTGAGTTACATATACAATATAAAGTCGGATAGAAGAAAGATAAGCTAGAAGTAACGTCTTCAACCTACAAGAATAGCCGTGAAAACACAAGTCAAGTGTGCTTGATAAATTCCCATACTGAACAATTGGACGTGAGTTAAGTTTTATTTGGAAGTAACGATCAAATAATGGACTGAGCCTCAAGAATCACAGTTTTCCACTTTTCCGTCGTTTGAATATGCTTAATTGTGCATTTCTCTTCATGTAGCCAACAGTGCCTATGAATGATACTTGGGCTGGCCAAGCTGATGGTCAAGTTAGCTTTCAAATTTTATCATCTTCTTATTATGGAGCCTAAGAAGCCGCCTTTGTTGATCAGCACTGGTCAGGTCTAGCATAGTGCATCTTTCTCTTACCTTTTTCTTTACGTGCATTGCCTTATTCCACCAGGATTATCCGATTATGTGTCAATCTGACCATCATTATATAGTTTTATGGTAGATAATAGAAGATAACCCTTTTATGCAGGCATCTTGACCAGTTTGTTTTGTAATCTAGAGTAGCTTTAGCTAGATCAATCTTTTGAATACCAAGTTCCTTTGTAGATAGATGCTGAAGTAGTAGTTATATTGAATTTCTAGCAAATAAGCTCTAGTATTGTTAGAGAGTACCAGATTTCTTGATAGAGTTTTAACGACGGGGAAGTCGATCGCTTGTTTTCCTTGGACCCATCAAAATTATCAAGTTTGCAAAAATCGTGAATCGGTAGTCGGTCGGTCGACCCCCTTGTAGCTTGTAATCGGTTTAGGTGGGATTAGTCGGTGATTAATCGGATTAGCATTTATGGCGAGTTTTGGGTATTCCTGGCAAGATTTTCCTTAAGAAACAACTTGTAATAGATCAACGACTGGAAGTGATTAAAACAAGTTTACGGCGAGTTTTGGGTATTTCCGGCAAGTTTAACCACCGTTGACCGTCGTTGACCACATTTGACTGATTTACACAAATTGAAAAGGTTGGTGGCCGTTTAGCGCCTAGGTGGTGATTAATCGGCCTTGCTTTCTTGCAACACTGAAAATTACATTGTCCAAAACCTGTTTCCATTAATGTTATAAACTTCTAGACAGTGAGATCTGTTTTTGGGAGTCTCCTTTTCCAAGTGTTTCCAAAACATAAATTTAGAGATCCATTCTAATCTCTTTTAGACAGTTAAACTCTATTCATTCTGCATTGACCAAATTTCTGTAGGGAGAAGTCGTAGTAAAATTCTCAAAATCCAACCATTTTATTTTCGGGTTTTTAGACAAATAAAGCCATTTTTAATGCTTCTTTCATTATGGCATGCGTAATGTTTATGCTTGGTGATTTTAGTGCTGTATCTAGCCTATTTATTAGCATTCTTACAAACATTAAAAAATAGTTCACAATTTAGATTTTATAGGCTGTGACCTAAATCTATACCCGTATATTCTGTTTACTTTTCTTAATCTTCTAAGGGAATGTTTGGAATTGCATATGTGTTGGGCTTATTTTGATGAAATAAGCATATGAAGAGTTGCATTTTTTAAAGTAGTTATAGGACATAAGCACTAGCCAAAAATATGCAATCTCATACACCCTCTAAATTGTCATTAAGTGCGTTTCTTACTACTTACGACCTCTGTGCAACCAGTTTTATATGTAATTTTGGTTGCCCCATTTTGTAGAAATATGTTGCACTCAAGCTTCAGAAGAGTGCACCAGAATTTGTGCAAGCTGCCCTCCACGAAATCGAGGTTCTTTCAGCTATTACCGAAAATGACCCTGGAAACAAAAAATGTGTTGTACAATTAGTGGATCACTTTAAACACAGAGGCCCAAATGGACAGCATTTATGCATGGTTCTTGAGTTTCTTGGTGATAGCATACTGCACCTCATCCGATATAACCGTTATAAAGGCCTAAACTTGAACAAAGTAAGGGAGATATGCAGATGCATACTGATTGGACTCGACTATTTGCACAGAGAACTTCGTATAATTCACACAGACCTAAAACCCGAAAACATTCTCCTTCTTTCCACTGTAAATCCATCTAAAGACCCTGTTAGATCAAATACAGCCCCCATTCTCGAACGACCGGAGGGAAGTTTGGCCAGTGGAGCAACGGTCAACGTGATTGAGAAAACACTGAAGCAGAGGGCAAGAAGAGCAGTTGCTAAAATTGCAGCTGAAAGAAGAAGCGTCATAGGAGGGGGTGCAGCAGCTGCAAAACCTGAAAGATGCCTTGATGGTATTGATTTCAGGTGCAAAATTGTGGATTTGGGAAATGCATGTTGGGAAGATAAAAAAATCGCGGAGGAAATTCAAACAAGACAATATCGAGCTCCTGAAGTTATACTACAATCAGGCTACTCGTTCCCGGTCGATATGTGGTCATTTGCGTGCACAGCTTTTGAGCTCGCTACTGGTGAAATGATGTTTGCTCCTAAGCCAGGACCAGGTTTCAGTGAAGACGAGGTATTACATTTTTCCTGAAGATGGCAATATGGGCTGGTCTGGCGGGTTGGGTAACAGGTCCCACCATGTTCAGTCAAAACGGGTCTAGTGTACCTGAAACACTTTTTCTCCCAATATTCGTGTCTTTTTAACCAATGGTTACTGTTTCAAATATGATTCAAAAAGCTATATTAACTTCTTTTTAATAAAATAATAATGAGGTTTTGTGCTTAACAAGTACACTTTGGGTGACTTTCAACCTTTTTAACTCGTGTAAATATTGCGTCTACTTTCGTAAAACAGGTTGGTTGTAATGATTGAAAAATTTATGCTTAAAAAAGTGCAACTTAATGACTGTTTTCGTCTTTAGCTATTTTATATTTATTGTACATCTGTGATATAAAAGTAACCCAAATTGTCACCTCTGCGAAATACTAATCGGGAAATTTTTTACTTCAGGACCACCTTGCTTTAATGATGGAACTCCTAGGGAAGATACCTCGGAAGGTAACACAATTCAACCCTCACGATACCCGTTTTAAACAGCAAATACTAAAACCTTCATTCTCTGTTTTTCTGCCTTCTTGAACTGATACAGATAGCTGTCGGAGGTGGTCGATCCAAAGATTACTTTGACAGACATGGTGACCTCAAAAGGATCCGTAGACTTAAATACTCATCAATCAGTCGTTTACTCATTGACAAGTTCAAGTTCCCTGAAACGGATGCTCGTGAATTTGCGGAGTTTTTGACTCCAATTCTTGATTTTGCACCAGAGAATCGACCAACAGCACAGCAGTGTTTGCAACACCCTTGGCTTCAACAGGCTGCTGCCAAGACAACGAGCTGAAAAAACATTCCAGTGGCTGACATGGTTTGAGTGCGGGATGGTCAATGATTAATGTGGGTAAAGCAAAGAAGGGATCAGAAGGTGTTTTTTGTTGCAGCTTGCTATCCCTCTCCTCCCCACCTGTATTTTGTTTAATATTTTGTTTTGCGAATCTCAATAATATTTGATTTTGTTTTTCGGTTAACTATGGTGTAATATAGACGTATATAGTTACATAAATTTGATAGTGACTCGGGTTGTGTTAACTAACCCCTCCTGCATTTGAAATCGATATTCTTGTTTTGGTTATATTAGTCTTGTATCATTCTAATTGATCATTAAGCTTTAATTTTGAGTCAATTGATATATCTGTATAAACTACTAAAGCATTTCGCAGTGGTATCAGAGTTCATTCCCAGTTAAATTTGTTAAAATAATGATACTGGGTCATTTTCTCAGCCTAAGAGACAACGTTCGTTAAGAGGTTAAAAGGTTCAAGGCCATATGTTTAAAGGAGATAAAAAGGGTATATGAAAAACTATGGTAACTTTAAAAAAGGATGACAATACAAACAAAGTTTGGATACAAATCTTACATGGTTGGTGGTTATATATTACTATATAGAAACAATTATGTTTTCGGTATCAATAGAGGAATGATATGGTTGCCAAAATGATTCTGAAAGCAACAACTCTATGAGCTATAATTATTGAGTGAATGAGACTCCATTTTTTTTTAAGATGAAAGTATATGAAAAGAACACTCAGCAAAAAGTTTCAGAAAGGGCCACCCAAATGCCAATTATGAACTTGGTAAGGTATGATTTAAATCATTTTTGTCTAAAACAAAATGAAAATATCATCCAACTGATTATGCTTTGTGTTTACAGAGGATGGTCATTGACTCATTGCTACAGCTGATGAGAAGAATGTTACAGTTTGACTTGTATCATACATGTCTTTTGTTATGTAATATTCCTGTATTTCATATAGGCATATAGCTATCTATAAGAATTTGTAAACTTCTATATAATTAAAGAGTATTACGACACGTGATCCGTGCTCATAATCTCCTAGTTACATTCACAATAAGCATATGGTAATCTGTGCTTGTCGATGAACACTGCTATCTAAATCGACCATTTAATGTTTTCTAGAACACAATATGTTTAAGTACTTGCATACTGAGATATGAAGTCTTATAAATGGAAGAGTATTGACTATTAACTTAGATTGACAACCACAATAATTTGAACTTAGATCATAAGGAGTTTTACAATAATTTGATTCCATAGGTTTTATTTATGGGAATTTTTAACTTGTGCCACCATGACACAAGTTAGAAAAACCCTTTATCTATTAGAACAAGTACAATCAAAGATTCTACAAGTTAAGGTTCCTAAACAAAGCATCATCAACTCCTTTATGAGATACAATGTAGGAATCAAATATAAGTGATATTTTTTTCCCGCAAAAGATCCTTCAGTTTCAGTCATATTGATATCAACAGGGTTTAATCCATGTGGGAGTTCCCAATCATAGAAGTATAACATATGAGCAAGAAAAAACTCAACTGATCTTATACCAAAACCAATGCCCGGGCATATTCTCCTTCCTGCGCCAAATGGAATAAATTCATAGTTAGTACCCGTATAATCAACCGACGTTTTCTCAAATCTTTCTGGCTTGAAGCTCTCAGGATCCTCCCAATAATCAGGATCGGTTGCACATGCCCATGCATTGATAATCACTTTTTGCTTAATTTGTATAGCATAACCATCGACCTTACATGCCTCCCTACATTCACGTGGGACTATTAAAGGGCCGGAGGGTGAAGCCTTAGAGTTTCTTTTATTACCGAGTGCATATAACTTAAAGATTGTAAGTCTGTCTCCGTGATTGTTGTTTTCACCTCAAAGGCTTTTCTCACTTCAGTTTGTACCTTCTTCAGCACATTTGGATTTCTCATAATTTGTGTCATTGCCCATATGATTGTTATTGATGTCGTATCAGTGCCTCCTATGAGGATATCCTGCATTAATGTTTGATGTAATTTAATTACTTAGCCTTTAATAATTACATGAACAAACCAATGTTGGTATAACAAAATACTAAAGACTAGCAAGTAACTAGTACCACAGTCACATAATTCGCTACAGTATCCACAAATTGCGATCCAGTTCGTTCGATCCAAAACATGGTACGAAATCGATCCGGATCGATTGGGATTGCAAATTGGATAGGTGACAATAGCGTTCCAGAAATTAATTGATATCTAAATCCGGACAGAGCAATTCACGTTTCAGTTATTTCTGATTCGCGTTCCAATTAAAACCGATTCATGTTCCAGTTATATTTGATTATGCTTTTTTAAGTTATGTTGCTGATAGACTAGTTTTTTCATATCTTTTAAGTTAATATGCTTTTATAAGTTATGTTGCTGAGCCAAAGGCTGGACTAATGTTATATGTCAAAATGGAAGAGTCACGTGCTATGCACGTGACTAGTTTAAACAAATCCAAACGCACCCAACCAACAATAACTATCCTTCCGCCCAAACTCATTTGTATAAATACTTGTCTTTTCACATTTAGCAATTAGACTTTTGGATAATTGTTCTCTCTAATCTCTTGTAACACAACTCATCTATCAATAACAAATCCTTGATCAATTCTCATCGAGTTACGTTTCTTGGTTAGTAATTCTAGTGTCTTGATTGTGATAACCTCCAATCTTTCCATAAGATTCTCACTTAATCCAGAATCTACTTAAAGATTGAAGATTAACAATCAAGACTCAAGAATTACTAACCAAGAAACGTAACTCGATGAGAATTGATCAAGGATTTGTTATTGATAGATGAGTTGTGTTACAAGAGATTAGAGAGAACAATTATCCAAAAGTCTAATTGCTAAATGTGAAAAGACAAGTATTTATACAAATGAGTTTGGGCGGAAGGATAGTTATCGTTGGTTGGGTGCGTTTGGGTTTGTTTAAACTAGTCACGTGCATAGCACGTGACTCTTCCATTTTGACATATAACATTCCATCCCCCTTAAAAGATTCTTGACCTCAAGAATCAGGGTTAAATGAAACACTAATCAGCAACTCCAACATCCTTTATCCGCAACTCAAATCCAAACACACCATACTCAAATCTAAACACCTCAGAAAGACTATTGGTGAATCCAAACACTCCCACTCTCGGTCAACTAGTGTGTTATTCATTTCTTTGACCATCAAGGACCAATCTTTGATTTCTATTAGCACACAACCACTTCTTACTTCTGATCCTACAACCCATAACTACCTTTTTCCTCCTTGGCCATTTCCACATGTCAATTTCCTTTTTCGCATCCCCACTTTGCATTGAGTGCCAACCCAGGCTCAATTTACATTGAGTGCCACCCAAGTGCCAAGTCAGGCTCACATTGCATTGAGTGCCACCCAAGTGCCACATATTTGTTAGGAAGAAAAACCCACCAGCAATTATGTAACTGAAAACACTTGAGTCACGAAGCCAAACAGTAAAAAACACAACACGAGCGGTCAGAATGTACATAACTATGGATATGATTAGTTGTCCAGCTAAGACAACTTCAATAATACTCCACTCACTAAAATCATATACCACCCCTTTGTCACCACTGTCGACAAGCTTTTTGTTCAAAATTATCACACGCATAACAACTACCAAACCATCAAAATCCTTTTGACGAAATACACGCATAGTAGCAAATGGCCCATTCACCCACATCAGACTTTCTATCTGATCCATATAACCTTCTACAATTGTCTTCTGCAACCTCCTCTTTTCTACATCATGTCTTCCCAACCACATAGCACCTTGCTTCTTTCTTTTCCTCTTGGGCCACTTTCAAATGTCAAATTCCCACTTCCCATGTTTAAATCTGCATTCTATACCCACTATTTTCTTCCTCTTGGGCCACTTCCAAATATCCAAGTTCCTCTTTTTATACTTAAATTTGCATTTTGTACCACATATCTTCTTCCATTTACGCCATTTCCATATTTCTAACTTCATACCACCTCTGTTTTCACCATTTTGACCCACTTCAAACCCAATAAAATTCCCATTTCCCTTAAAACAACTATTGTCTCCTAACTTTTCATAAGTTTCCACTCGAACCTTACTACCGTATTCACCATCTTTATCGACCGATGACCATACATTCTCTTTCCAAATAGGTTTCACTTCAAGGAGATTTTCACTAAACACAAAATCATTGATGCCCTTAACCGAAAATATGTTGCATTATTACTACAGTTTACACGTGTACTAGCATCACTATAAGCCAAATCACTTAAACTCCTTTTCTTATTCCCTTTAATCTCACCAACTGTTTCTTTATTCAGGATTCCCAAAATGTCATTTCTTGTAACTTTTTGTACCATTTCCACAAAAAGTTCACTTTTTTAAAAACTTGTTGTAGTCGCCACTAAAGTAACATCACCACTCTCATTTTCTGTTTCTAAACCATCTTTAATATTGTCATCACAATCCTTCAACCCAATATCAATCATACCGATGGTTATGTCACCATTTTCTTTTTCTGTTTCTAAACCATCTTTAATATTGTCATCACAATCCTTCAACCCAATATCAATCATACTGATGGTTATGTCACCATTTTCTTTTGAATTCTTTGATTGATTTTCTTTACTTGCATCATTTTTGTTAATCCACTTACCAGTAACCATCGACCATTTATTGTTTTCATCTAATTCCATAACCTCGGCATATTCTTTACAACCCTTATCACAAAGTCCATTAAGCACGTTCAATCTCATACATTCAAATTCTTTGTCAGTAACATCTTCTTTACCACAATTATCAACCACTTCACATGAGTTATTTAAAATGAAAATAGGTGCGAATTGGGCTTTATTCTTTACCTGAACATTAGTAGTTTGCTTGAGATTCTTCAATTCCACCACTGCTCCTTCAAAAGCCGAGTCAAATCTCTTCTTGATTTGTCTCTCATACACATCCCAATTCACCACTTCACTATATCTCTTCATGAACTGCTTGTGCCAATTGAGGGCTGCACCAAAGACATGCATAGACACCAAACTAATCTTCTATTCATCTTCCTCAATGTGATCCAAGACAAAGAACTGATTCACTCTGTAAATCCAACCTTGCACGTCTTCACCATCAAATCTTGGAAACTCTATCTTAGTCAACCTACCATAATGACCACCATTGGAACCACCACTTGAACCACCACTGTTACTATGACTCCGATCACTGTGGCTACCCCTTCTTTGACTACTTCCTTCACCATTATTCATCCTTTGTTCCAATGCATCAATTTTCTTGATCAAACTCTCTAACTGACTTTCCATGGTAGTTGGCCCATTGGCAGCACCTTCTTGACTTGGTCCACCACCATCAGTAGATCTTGTGGTCACCACCATGATGTAACTGAATCAAGAATCACAAAATCACTTTAAAACTTCAAGAACTAAACAACTTCAATAACTAATCTGATTCAATAACGGTTGACACCCTCTTTGGGTCCAAGCCACCACTCCATAGGCCACCACTCCGAGTGTTGGAACCTTGAAAGGTAGGGTTGTCTCTAATACCAAATGAAATACACTTAATCCAGAATCTACTTAAAGATTGAAGATTAACAATCAAGACTCAAGAATTACTAACCAAGAAACGTAACTCGATGAGAATTGATCAAGGATTTGTTATTGATAGATGAGTTGTGTTATAAGAGATTAGAGAGAACAATTATCCAAAAGTCTAATTGCTAAATGTGAAAAGACAAGTATTTATACAAATGAGTTTAGGCGGAAGGATAGTTATTGTTGGTTAGGTGCGTTTGGGTTTGTTTAAACTAGTCACGTGCATAGCACGTGACTCTTCCATTTTGACATATAACAACTAAGTTTAACTAGTTTTTCATATTTATATTGTCTTTTGGATCTTGATTATGATTTTTTAAGTTATGTCGTTGATATAACTTTTATAATGCTTCTGTGAATGAATTATGAGAATATGACAAGTATTATATTATGAATATTTGGATTTCAAATTAATACATTAATTATATATTGGCTACATGGGTACATCGTACCGCATTACTTGGTGCATCGTACCGAAGCAATCCTAAATGAACCAACCCCCCATCCAACCGAATTTTAGGTGCCTAGCGAAACACGACCCCAATCCGCGATCCTGTACCGGAGCGATCCCCGTTCCATGTGACTATGACTAGTACTCATATAATTAGCACATATATTATATATAGGGAAAATGATTCGCCTCAAACGGTCAGATAATTATTGGTCAACCACTTGTGAATGGTCAAGTATAATAGTCAAACAGCTGAGGCAAATGCTTCCGTGGAATACAGTGTTTCCCCGGGTCGTAATGTCCCAACGAGGTGTGCGATGTTTTATTGAAAACGAATCTGTGATCGAGTGAATGTGAACAGGAAAGGTATAAAGTGTGTGTGTGAGTGATTACACTAATGTTTTATAACTTAAAATAACTTAGATAAACTATTTTAATAATTACGTAAAACCTAGATATCTAAAAACGTTTTAATAACTAAAAACGCGTACGTTTAATTTAATTCTACGTAAACGTACGAAACAAAAACGAATTTAACTAAAGTAGTAATTTGCAAACCTTAGGGGCTTAAATGCAAATTAAATAAACAAAAAATATTTATTTTATAATTACTAATTATTTAATTAATTATTATTATTTAATAACTATTATTATTTATCTAATAATTCACTAATAATTAAGAAAATGAAAAATAAGTCTTAGAAAAATAAAATTAAACTTTGTAAAAGTCTAAAATATTATAAAACTTATTTTAAAAATAAAATTATATTATTAATACTATTTATCTAATTATTATTAATTATTAACTATTTAATTATTAATTAACTATTTATATGATTTAAATTATTTATAAATACTAAAAAGACTTAGATAATTAAGAAGATTTTTATAAATCTAATTAACCATCACAGGAATCCTAAAAAATTATAAAAACTTTATTTTATATATTTTTAAACTAGTTTACTAATTATTATTCTAATTATTAATTAATAACTAATTAAACTATTTAAATTAAGAAAACTAGTAAATGAACAGTAAAAATTCTAGAAAAATTACTAAAATTATTTTATGTTATATAAAAGCTAGGAAAAATATAAAAACTAGGTGTTACCTTATAAAAATTAATTATGCTATTTAAAACTTAATTATTGATTAATTATTAATAAAACTAATTTTAATTCTAATAAATACTAAATTACAAAATAAAAATCTGAGAAAATTATTAAAAATACTTTAACCCAAAAGGAAATTAATAAAAATATAAAAACACAACTTTCTTAATAAAAATCTAAAAATTAAAATTAAAATTTAATTATATTAAATAGAAACTATCACTTATTATTATATTTGTTTTTCTGGATTTTTCTTTTACAAAACTAATAAAATACTTAAAATATGAAACTTTTGTGAAGGCAACTTTTTCCTAGCTTAAAAATAAGCCAAATGGCCACAAAAAGCTATTGAAAGTTGACTTTTGTTGACTTTTACAAGAAATAAGCCCCTGTGGGGTCCACAGGGGTAGATTAAGATGAAAACTAGTTACTTGGACTTAAATAAGCTGGAATCAACAAGTGGGGACCACAGAATAAGCCAAGGGGTCAAAATAAGCACTTTTGACCCATGTTGCATACTAGGAAATGGGACAAACTTGAGGGGAGAAAAAAGGTGGGGTCCACTGATCTAGAAGCAAAAACTCCGCTTGAAATATGTTAAGGGCCAGCTAGTGAGTCTAAAGAACCAAGGGGGAGGTGTGGGACCCACTGTGGAGCCCTGTGGGACCCACAGAAGTGGGCTGTTTGGACATGTAGCAACTGCTACAGTAACCGACCCAGAAAAATCAGCAGCTACAGTAGTCTGTTTGAGGGAGTGTGGGGCCCACAATAAAAATCACAAAAATATAATGATTATGGATTCCTGAAGCCAAGCTGGGAGACAACAACTTGTGAAAGTTTCAAGGCCTGAATTCAAGCACAAAATTCTAAACAATTCCCACAAAAAGTGGATTTTCTGCACAAAGGCAAAATTTGACTTTTTGAATATTATGCCTAAGTTGACTATGGTGAGTTTCTAATGATCCATGATTACTTAAAATTTTGTTTGAAGTTAAAATGAAGCTAATTTGAGCTATTAAGACAGCTAATGCAGATATATTAAGGGTTATGCTATTAAAAAAAACTAACAGTGGAGAATTATGAGAGACTAAAATGGATTTTGACTTTTTAAACAACCAGGACTGTATTTTATGACTTATATGATCTAATATGAACCTAAGTAACATGTCTCAGCACCTTGCAACCAATGAAACACACAAGAACATAGAGTGACAAGCTGAACCAAACACCCCTTAAAAACATTGATTTCTTGATTTTCAAAGGATTCCACTGATCAAGGCCACAACACTAAATCCAATGGTTATAAATTGATGACATATGATCATTTAAGCTCAGAAACACTAACAACAACAACAAACACTCACAAATCAATATTAAGTTAAAATGACAGTGGAAATGAAAAACCTAGCAACTATGACTTTTAATGAACAAGCTGGTTATTTTAAACACTAATTAAGCTAACATACATCAAATAAGCATAGAGAAACAAAGAAATCAATAGATTAGCACATCTACAGTAAATTGCTAGAAAATGAGAAATGAGCTTACAAATTGAACCAAGCTTAGAACTGATGAACCAAGGACTTATTTCACATCCTATAGCCTCCCATGAGGCACTATAACCAAGACCATCCAAAATATGTCCTGTTCCTTGCTTCTTCTTTCACATAAACTGATTTTTGAATTTACACTTATTTATTTGGAATTTTTAAGTATTTTATATAAACTGCATAAAACTCTTTTGGATACTTTGAGATCTTTTTTAAAAACTTATAAATAAGCTTAACTGAGCTTAAAGGAGCATGAACAACAACAATTAACAATATTAAGTGATTTTGTCAATTTCACTTAAAAATGCTAAATATGAATTCGTAAAAGGAAACTTGAAATTAAGGTGAAAGAAAGTTGTTATTACAATGTCTGAACTGAGTACAAGCTTAATTGAGTTAAGATTACAACTGAAAATTGAAATTACACTACTTCTACACTAAACCTATATTAATTAACTACTACCTCTGTGACTTTCCCACTTTACTTGTGAGCCTTTGGATCCTCTGATTTCATCTTAGCCATCAAAATGCAAATTGGCGCCAAAAAAATCTTGCTCACTGATGGGGTTGAGTAAAGCAGTTTAAGGGCATTAAATGGGTCTTGGTTTGTAGTGTTGGTGGAGGGGACAGGGTAGACAGCTGGGGGTGTGAGGTGGTGGTGAAACCAGGGTGGTTTTGGTGTGTGGTGAGGGTGGTTTTAGTGGAGGGAAAAGATAACAGGGGAGTGGGTTTGACTATTTGTTTGACCCTGTTTTATTAAATACGGGGTGTGGGTTTGTTTGTTGGGCTTGGGAGATGGGCTTATTTGGATAATAGAAATAAAAGGGTCCATTTGGTTTTATAAATATCACAAGGACCATAAGTGTAATATTCTGAAAATAAGGGGCTGGTTTGTGAAACTTTCCAAACTTGGTTCAAGGACCATTTTTGCCATAAATGAATAATCCAAGGATATAATTTGCAATTTTCCATTTTTGGTCCTTCAGGGACTAAAACTGCCAATAGGTGAAACTTGAGGGACTAAATTGCAAATTCTTCAAACTTTCATTCCAAGGACCATTTATGACAACTTGTGATTTCCCAAGGACCAATGTTGACTTTTCCTCCAAAATATTCCACCAGGGACTAAATCTGCCATTTTCTGATTGTTCAGGGACTATTTTTGCCAATTCATCAAACTTTGCTCAGTTTTTGTTTGTTTTCAGTCCTTTTGTACCTGAGACATATAAAAACACAATCCAAGAATATTTGTAGTATTATGTGACATATCTGTGTGTTTTTAACTATTTTTGCAGTTCAGATGGGTATAAAATGATGAGTATTTAGACACTCATCAATCCCCCACACTAAAATATTGCTAGTCCCTAGCAATCTTTTGAGAAATTTAATGGATTTTATGTCTCTTTACCAAAAGCCATCACTTCTAGAGTAGCCAGATGTAAGAACTGTGGTACATCTGATAACCGTGTGATTTTGAGCAAATCACCAGTTGTCAACGGATTTGATTTGTCTTTACCAAAAGCCGTTTGCTTCTGGACTAGCCAACTCTTGATGGAATAGTCAACATCTTGGTGAGCTGATTACCAATTATGGTTTTTCCACGGCCTTTACCACAAGCCATAATCTTGCAGGCTAGCCAACTCATTCGCTTTTTAGGATATGGCGAGTTGAGGTACCATACAATTTTTGGCAAATTGCAAGCCATAAACGGGTTTGAGATATCTTTACCAAGATCCGTTTGCTCCTGGATTAGCCAATCCTTATGTGGGTTAGACATGGCGGACTGATAACCATTTATTGCGTTCTAAGTGAGAAAAATTTTTAAAATTTGGGCTAAAATGGGGGTTCTTGATGGAACATGTGTTTAAATTCGTTAGAATAACGAATCTCCCCCCACACTTAGAACTGAATATTGTCCTCAATATTCAAAGTACCGGGTGTTAAACCAACACTAAGAACATAAGAAGAAAATACTCTATAGCCTTTATTTAAGTTTATGTACACACATTTTTTTTAGAGGATATATACATATATACAACATGTGGGTTAGTATTTCCCCCACACTTAGGGTGAAAACCCTAAGTAAATGCTACTGTTTTTATTTACTGAGTCGATAGCTTGACTCGACCCCGAATTCATTTGTCCATGGGGAAGCATGATGTGGAAGAGACAATCTGCATCGGACTTTCATTCAAGATGTTTGGATAAACATTTGAAGCACGTGAAAGTTCCACACCGATGAGATATACAGAGAGACCCTAGCTCATAATTTATAAATGAGAATGCCGGGATCAAAGATAATGTCCTCATTCCCGAAGGAGTGAAGAACAGGATAGGGGACAAAATATATGAAGAAAAGAAAGAAAATCATGATGAAAATCATGACTAACTCCTCATCTTCAATAGGAGAATTCATTGTTTCATGAATCTCCTCTTTTAAGCTCGTTTGATCAAGACATATTATGGGTATGTCTAGATCAAAATAGAAATTATCATACTCTGGTGGAGATATGATATAAGTGAGTTCAAAGGAGAACTCCTCGTAAAGAGAATCATTCACAAGATGTAAATCCGTGAACTCATGTTCCGTTGTGAACTCATCACAATCCTTAATCTGAGTACCAAATAATGGGTTATCAGAAATCAAAGTGAATTCAGATTCGAATTCAAATAGAGGATTGGTAATAGTAGTTTTGAATGCTTCAGGAACAATGTGATTAACATTCTCTACTGGACTGTTGGGATAAGCACTGAGTGAAGGATCATTATGTAAGAGACTTTCCATCTCTTCCAGATCGGCTTCGAAGTCAAAGAGATCATCATTACTTCCAGATAGAAGTGGAATGATGTGAGTGAGTTCCTCTGTGAAATCCTCAAGAAGGGGATCAACATCAGAATGAGGCAGTGATGTCTCAACATACTCAATGTCTCCATAAGATATACAATCATCACTGGAATTAGAGACATTCTCAATTTGATCATTTGGATTATCAGGAGGGGTAGGGATATCACACATATGATCAAGAATTCCCTGTGACTCACTTGGGATTGAGACAAGGTTCTCAACACTAGACTTTATGAATTCGTCCGATTCCTTTGCAGGAATAGTGTCAAGATGCTCGTCCCCCATGCTCAGAGAGTGAGTGGGAACCTCGGGTATGATAACAGTAGACTCAGGGAGTTGAGAAGGACTAGCATACATGGATTTTATAATTTCCATTTGTTCTGCTGCTAGTAATTCTCCCATACTCTTTTCTCCCTGTATATCCATGGAAGGAGTCTCAACTGATGAACTTGATGAGGTATCATCACTTTCATCATCCTCATCGAGAAGAGCAGCATTTTGAAATTTGGTACGTGTTATAGCTGCTTGTTCTAAGACTAGTAATTCTTCCATGCTTCTTTTGTCTCTAGCAGCATGTTCTTCAGCAAGTAATTCCGCGATAGATTTATCACGAGAATATGGAATGAGTGGAGACTGTGGGGATGCGAATGTGTCAAAACCGGATGTATCAGAACTAGAACAATGTTCAGGTTTATAATACGGTTGACATTTGTAATCATCATGAGAACCCCCACAATATACACAAGAAAAACTTGGTGCATTGTGAGACGAAATATTAACCAACTCCTCCTTAAGGTCTTTAAGTTTCTCAAGAACCTCTAGACAAAGGTCTTGCTGGTTTTGAGGAGTTGCTTGGTTCATTTGGTACTGTGGAGGTGGGTCTTGAAACGAATAGTCGTAATTGTTACAAGGAAATGGATTCCTTGTTTGACAATCAGAGCTAAAGTGTGGACCTCCACAATACTCACAACAGTTGAACTGATGTGGTTGTGAGTCAAAACTGTTATTAGGAAATTGCCCATAGACAAGCGTGTTTCCTGATTGACAATCAGAACTGTAGTGTGAACCACCACAATACTCACAACAGTAAAACTGCTGAGTCTCATGGTGTGGAAGCTGATGGAAAGAATCAGTCGTGTCAGGGTAGGAATAGGGATTCTGGTTATAGACAGACCCGTTTCCTGACTCTACCATGCCACAACTGGGGCAATTACCACCATTATAAGGACTACCACACCATTGACAGACAAGAGGGTGAGAATAAGACATAAAAGGAATCAAAGGGTTTAGGGGGTGAGAAATGAAGAATCAAATAGGTAGGAGTGTAAAAGTGAATATTTTTGGTATTTTTGAAAATTTTTGTAGTAATAATAATAAGGAAAATATTTTTGGTTTTTTGTGTTCGTTGAAAACTGATTTTAAAAAGTTTTCGGGAACAGTTTTGTTTTTATATTATAATAATATGAACAGGGATGGATAAATATGCAATGAACGTGTATTCAGGTTCACTAATACGCAAAATCGTTTAGAATAAGCGCACAACCTCCCCGGCAGCGGCGCCAAATTTTGATTCGCCTCAAACGGTCAGATAATTATTGGTCAACCACTTGTGAATGGTCAAGTATAATAGTCAAACAGCTGAGGCAAATGCTTTCGTGGAATACAGTGTTTTCCCGGGTCGTAATGTCCCGACGAGGTGTGCGATGTTTTATTGAAAACGAATCTGTGATCGAGTGAATGTGAATAGGAAAGGTATAAAGTGTGTGTGTGAGTGATTACACTAAGGTTTTATAACTTAAAATAACTTAGATAAACTATTTTAATAATTACGTAAAACCTAGATATCTAAAAACGTTTTAATAACTAAAAACGCGTACGTTTAATTTAATTCTACGTAAACGTACGAAACAAAAACGAATTTAACTAAAGTAGTAATTTGCAAACCTTAGGGGCTTAAATGAAAATTAAATAAACTTAAAATATTTATTTTATAATTACTAATTATTTAATTAATTATTATTATTTAATAACTATTATTATTTATCTAATAATTCACTAACAATTAAGAAAATGTAAAATAAGTCTTAGAAAAATAAAATTAAACTTTGTAAAAGTCTAAAATATTATAAAACTTATTTTAAAAATAAAATTATATTATTAAGACTATTTATCTAATTATTATTAATTATTAACTATTTAATTATTAATTAACTATTTATATGATTTAAATTATTTATAAATACTAAAAAGACTTAGATAATTAAGAAGATTTTTATAAATCTAATTAACCATCACAGGAATCCTAAAAAATTATAAAAACTTTATTTTATATATTTTTAAACTAGTTTACTAATTATTATTCTAATTATTAATTAATAACTAATTAAACTATTTAAATTAAGAAAACTAGTAAATGAACAGTAAAAATTCTAGAAAAATTACTAAAATTATCTTATGTTATATAGAAGCTAGGAAAAATATAAAAACTAGGTGTTACCTTATAAAAATTAATTATGCTATTTAAAACTTAATTATTGATTAATTATTAATAAAACTAATTTTAATTCTAATAAATACTAAATTACAAAATAAAAATCTGAGAAAGTTATTAAAAATACTTTAACCCAAAAGGAAATTAATAAAAATATAAAAACACAACTTTCTTAATAAAAATCTAAAAATTAAAATTAAAATTTAATTATATTAAATAGAAACTATCACTTATTATTATATTTGTTTTTCTGGATTTTTCTTTTACAAAACTAATAAAATACTTAAAATATGAAACTTTTGTGAAGGCAACTTTTTTCTAGCTTAAAAATAAGCCAAATGGCCACAAAAAGCTATTGAAAGTTGACTTTTGTTGACTTTGACAAGAAATAAGCCCCTGTGGGGTCCACAGGGGTAGATTAAGATGAAAACTAGTTACTTGGACTTAAATAAGCTGGAATCAACAAGTGGGGACCACAGAATAAGCCAAGGGGTCAAAATAAGCACTTTTGACCCATGTTGCATACTAGGAAATGGGACAAACTTGAGGGGAGAAAAAAGGTGGGGTCCACTGATCTAGAAGCAAAAACTCCACTTGAAATATGTTAAGGGCCAGCTAGTGAGTCTAAAGAACCAAGGGGGAGGTGTGGGACCCACTGTGGAGCCCTGTGGGACCCACAGAAGTGGGCTGTTTGGACATGTAGCAACTGCTACAGTAACCGACCCAGAAAAATCAGCAGCTACAGTCGTCTGTTTGAGGGAGTGTGGGGCCCACAATAAAAATCACAAAAATATAATGATTGTGGATTCGTGAAGCCAAGCTGGGAGACAACAACTTGTGAAAGTTTCAAGGCCTGAATCCAAGCACAAAATTCTAAAAAATTCCCACAAAAAGTGGATTTTCTGCACAAAGGCAAAATTTGACTTTTTGAATATTATGCCTAAGTTGACTATGGTGAGTTTCTAATGATCCATGATTACTTAAAATTTTGTTTGAAGTTAAAATGAAGCTAATTTGAGCTATTAAGACAGCTAATGCAGATATATTAAGGGTTATGCTATTAAAAAAAACTAACAGTGGAGAATTATGAGAGACTAAAATGGATTTTGACTTTTTAAACAACCAGGACTGTATTTTATGACTTATATGATCTAATATGAACCTAAGTAACATGTCTCAGCACCTTGCAACCAATGAAACACACAAGAACATAGAGTGACAAGCTGAACCAAACACCCCTTAAAAACATTGATTTCTTGATTTTCAAAGGATTCCACTGATCAAGGCCACAACACTAAATCCAATGGTTATAAATTGATGACATATGATCATTTAAGCTCAGAAACACTAACAACAACAACAAACACTCACAAATCAATATTAAGTTAAAATGACAGTGGAAATGAAAAACCTAGCAACTATGACTTTTAATGAACAAGCTGGTTATTTTAAACACTAATTAAGCTAACATACATCAAATAAGCATAGAGAAACAAAGAAATCAATAGATTAGCACATCTACAGTAAATTGCTAGAAAATGAGAAATGAGCTTACAAATTGAACCAAGCTTAGAACTGATGAACTAAGGACTTATTTCACATCCTATAGCCTCCCATGAGGCACTATAACCAAGACCATCCAAAATATGTCCTGCTCCTTGCTTCTTCTTTCACATAAACTGATTTTTGAATTTACACTTATTTATTTAGAATTTTTAAGTATTTTATATAAACTGCATAAAACTCTTTTGGATACTTTGAGATCTTTTTTAAAAACTTATAAATAAGCTTAACTGAGCTTAAAGGAGCATGAACAACAACAATTAACAATATTAAGTGATTTTGTCAATTTCACTTAAAAATGCTAAATATGAATTCGTAAAAGGAAACTTGAAATTAAGGTGAAAGAAAGTTGTTATTACAATGTCTGAACTGAGTACAAGCTTAATTGAGTTAAGATTACAACTGAAAATTGAAATTACACTACTTCTACACTAAACCTATACTCCCTCCGTCCCAAATTATAAGTCCACTTTCATATTTTACAAAGTTTAAGAAAAGTGGGGCCCTTACAATACTAAATAATAAAAATTTATTCTCACCCACTTACAAGCATTCTCATTGGTTGAAATTAAAAATGGACATATAATTTGGGACAACTCAAATTGACAAAATGGACTTATAAAATGGGACGGAGGGAGTATTAATTAACTACTACCTCTTCTCTGCTCATTCTTTTCTTCTTTATAGAGACTTTTTAGGTTCCAGGTGTCCCTCTGTGACTTTCCCACTTTACTTGTGAGCCTTTGGATCCTCTGATTTCATCCTAGCCATCAAAATGCAAATTGGCGCCAAAAAAATCTTGCTCACTGATGGGGTTGAGTAAAGCAGTTTAAGGGCATTAAATGGGTCTTGGTTTGTAGTGTTGGTGGAGGGGACAGGGTAGACAGCTGGGGGTGTGAGGTGGTGGTGAAACCAGGGTGGTTTTGGTGTGTGGTGAGGGTGATTTTGGTGGAGGGAAAAGATAACAGGGGAGTGGGTTTGACTATTTGTTTGACCCTGTTTTATTAAATACGGGGTGTGGGTTTGTTTGTTGGGCTTGGGAGATGGGCTTATTTGGATAATAGAAATAAAATGGTCCATTTGGTTTTATAAATATCACAAGGACCATAAGTGTAATATTCTGAAAATAAGGGGCTGGTTTGTGAAACTTTCCAAACTTGGTTCAAGGACCATTTTTGCCATAAATGAATAATCCAAGGATATAATTTGCAATTTTCCATTTTTGGTCCTTCAGGGACTAAAACTGCCAATAGGTGAAACTTAAGGGACTAAATTGCAAATTCTTTAAACTTTCATTCCAAGGACCATTTATGACAACTTGTGATTTCCCATGGACCAATGTTGACTTTTCCTCTAAAATATTCCACCAGGGACTAAATCTGCAATTTTTTGATTGTTCAGGGACTATTTTTGCCAATTCATCAAACTTTGCTCAGTTTTTGTTTGTTTTCAGTCCTTTTGTACCTGAGACATATAAAAACACAATCCAAGAATATTTGTAGTATTATGTGACATATCTGTGTGTTTTTAACTGTTTTTGCAGTTCAGATGGGTATAAAATGATGAGTATTTAGACACTCATCAGAAAATAACAAAAATACCCATTTTCAAAAACATATTTCACAAAATACCCATTTTTTTCAAAAAACAAAAAATACCCATAAAATTCACAAACTTTACGACTATTTGCGATTTTTCTTTTAAAAATCACAAATCCTTCAACAGATTGTATGCTGGTAAATCTTTCACACATGTAAACCTTCAATTGATTGTATGCTGGTACATTCAAATTTGCGATTACATGTAATTAATTACATTCATTATCAATTAATCGATTTTTTTCTTAAAACAATTTTTTTCACACTTGTAATCGCATTGATAATGAATGCAATTAATTACCGTGTATATGAAATAATAATGATATTAAAAACTAGACTCTTTGTTAACCATCATTTCCCTATATCCCATGCATACACATACACGAACAGTCTAACAGAAACTCCTTTCCCTAATTGCATTCATTATCAATTAATTACATTCATTATCAATGCGATTACACGGTAATTAATTTCATTCAGTGGCGAAGCTAGAAAATTTTCAGTGGGGGGTCGGGATCTATTTTTTTTTCAAACACTATTTTTCGGGTAATACCGAAATTTTGGGGGGTCGAAACCGAATATACTGAAAGTTTTCTACACGAAAACTATATACCCCTACATCGCAAAAAAATTTTTGGGGTAGCTGCGCCCCTGATTGCATTCATTATCAATTAATTACATTCATTATCAATGCGATTACACGGTAATTAATTACATTCATTATCAATTAATTACATTCATTAACAATGCAATTACCATGCTGGTAAGTCTTATCTGAAAATTTGCGATTTTATTTTAAAATATCGCAAACTTTGCGAAATTTTTTTAAAAAATCGCGAAGTTTGCGAGATTTTTAAAAAAAAATTGCAAACTTTGCGAGATTTCTTAAAAAAATCGCAAAGTTTGCCAATTTTTATGGGTATTTTGGGTTTTAAAAAAAATAAGTATTTTGTGAAGTATGTTTATGAATATGTATATTTTTGTTATTTTTCCTTTTATATATATATATATATATATATATATATATATATATATATATATATATATATATATATATATATATATATATATATATACATACTAGCAGGGTACCCGCGCATTGCAGCGGCAGGTACCCTGAAATTAAATTTTCCGGTGAGTCATTTTTTTTTTTTTTTTTTTTTTTTGACAATAAATTTATGGATATCAAGAATTTCGTTTAAGCCGTGCCCGTTTGGGCTCGAGCCTGTTTAGCCCGCACCCGTTCGGGCTCAAGCCCGTTTGGCCCGTTGCCCGTTCGGGCCTGAATATTTGTATAATGTGTTTTATTATTTGTATTAGTGAC
>JARVZY010003892.1:0-26073 GCA_030686995.1 Artemisia argyi
ATTTGACCCATTGGGGACAGGATACTACCCAAATCAGCCCAACTTCTATGTAAATGGGCCAAAATTTCTACTGCTACAGACTTTGACTTTGGATCAAAATTTCTATAAAATTACGTAAAGGTGAAGTTTTTGTTACTTTGTATACGGTAGCAGGAGGCTCGAGAGTAACATGTGTTGTGCAAAATGGTACATACAAGAAGCATATAATTCTCAGAAAATGAATGGACACATTATTTATTTGTAAGATTTATTTGGATAAATCTCAAAATAGTAAATTCTTATTGCTTTTTTAAGCAGATGATGAAATGTGACTATGCTTATCTACTTAGTTTTGGGTAAATAAGCTCTTTGTAATTAGCAGTTTAAGTTTAGGATGAAATGTGGAGTATATGCAAGTATAATAATATTTAGGGGCGTATTTGGGAATTGGGAGTTGCTAATGGATAAGCGTTTTTGGATGAAAAAGAGCTTATGCTTATGTTACCGTTAGAACTCTTATGACGTGAATGCAGTTTTTTTTTTTTTTTTTTTTTTTTTTGATTGTATACTGAATCGTCAACCGTCTGACATGTGATGGGATTGTTTCAGAATTTGGATTGTTTTTATAACAGATTATCTGCTTATTGTGTTTTTTGAGCGGATGCATAAATTTGACTATGCTTATCTACTTAGTTTAGGGGTGAAATAAGGTATTTTCAGTAAGAAGTTTCAGATTGTGTAGTTTGAACTGGTTATTGTTAGTGGATTCAGTATTGTAAGTTTAACCTTGGGTGTGAAATAAGCTGTTTTGAATAAGTTGATCTTCTGGTTATGAGCATAAGCTGTTTAACTTAGTAATGCCAAACACCCCTTGTTGCGTTTTGATACAGTAGATCAGCAGTAATAAGTGTTTGGATATGATTATAGGCTGATTATTTTACGTCTTAAATCCCTAATTAGCTGATTGCTGAAAACTTACACAAATGCGATATCTGATTACCTGGTTTCGTTACTGTAGAAGCCTATCTACACACTTTTTACAGCATTGCCTTCTGTTATAGCAATTGCTTATTTCATGAAAGCATAGGCAGTTTTAATAAGCATTACCAAACATCCCTATTAATCTAGTCCATATTACATGATGTTGTAACACTTTATCTTTCCCGAAAAGGTTTCTGATCCTATGTTATTTTCTAGACCAACATGGGAAGGTGGTCAGTACGACGGAGATGAACAAAGTCAATTGGCTGCTCTTCGATTAGCAATGGAATTAGGAGCTGATCACATCGATGTTGAGCTTAAGGTTCCTTTCTTCTTGATATTAAATGCGTCTATTCGTGCTCACAGGCTCGTCTAAAGTACTATGCTGTTATTCGTAACTCAAATGCAGGCCGTTGATGATTTCAACAACTTAATCCATGTGGACAAGCCTACAAAGTGCAAACTCATAGTTTCTTTCCACAATTATAAAAATACTCCTTCGATAGAAGAGCTTGGGAACCTTGTGGCCAAAATCCAGTCAACAAGAGCAGACATTGTCAAGTTTGCAAGTTTGCAACAACCGCTGTAGATATAACTGATGTAGCACGAGTCTCACATTACTGCTCATTCTCCAGTAAGCGGCGTAAGTCATGCATGTAATGAAATTTGTAAATTAGATTTTATTTTTTTCGCGGTTTTATTAGCTTCGTGGTTATTTAAGTACCTTAATTAATCATTTAGGTTCCAATAATAGCAATGGTGATGGGTGAAAAAGGTCTGATGTCTCGAGTACTCTGCCCGAAATTTGGTGGATATTTGACATTTGGCACCCTTGAGCATGGAAAGGTATCGGCACCCGGGCAACCTACAATTAGGGATCTTTTGGACTTGTTTAATTTCTGACAATTAGGTCCCAACACAAAAGTGTTTGAGATTATCGGCAAGCCAGTTGGACATAGCAAATCACCTTTGTTATACAATAAAGCTTTCAGATCAGTTGTTTTAATGGAGTTTATGCACATTTGTTGGGGAAAATGTAAACAATTTTCTTGATACTTACTCGTCTACAGATTTCGGGGGGTTCAGGCTCAGTTTTGATCTATTTTTATTAGAGCTAGTGCTTAAGTTTCCAGGGTTTTCTCCATCAAACCGACATACTTTTTCTATTTTTGTATATAAATGAGTCTTTATAGGAAGTCTTAGTGTACAGTTTGGGGCATTTGGTAACCGGAAAATTGAACATTATATACCATTTTTTTTAATAATGTTGATCATTATTGTTTGCAGTTGTACAATTCCTCACAAAGAATCTTTACTTCAATGTTGTGATGAGGTTGATCCAGTTGCAAAGGTATTGTAATAGTAAGCTTAACTATCAAAGCATATTTAATGATGAAAGTATGGCTTTTTAAGTATAATGTTACTGTTTACAGGTTCAGGTGTTCAAAAATGGTGCAACAGGAACATCCTTGGCTGGTAGACTATTTGTGGTTATTGGTGCTGGCGGTGCTGGAAAGCACTTGCTTATGGAGCAAAAGCGAAGGGTGCAAGAATTGCGATAGCCAATCGGACTTACAGTTAGATTCGACTATCGTTTACATTATTCCTAGTGCTCATACTTGATTGCAAATAAAACATTATACTAGTTTTATTGCATTCTTACGGTTAGATTCAGTATGGGTGAATGTTTACTGTATGGTTCTCGCCATATTTAGAGGGTGTTTGCATTTGAGTGGTTTATCGACTTCAAGTCAGAGTAACCAAATGATCAGAGTCATAATTGAGATTCAAACACCCTCTATGCATAGTTAATACAACAACTAAAGTTTTCTCTTACTGACACTTCACAGATCGTGCTAGAGAACTTGCTGACATAATTGGTGGAGAGGCTATATCTCTTGCCGATTTGATACTTGCAAACACTACTTCAATTGGTATGCAGCCAAATATAGCCAAATATAGACGATACTCCTATTTCTAAGGTAAGGCTATCTACCTTTCTTCGGTCATATGTTTTAGTAATAATGGTTTGCAGTTAGAAAGTTAATATGAGGTGGCTATGGGCATGGGATAAATTTTCTATATTTTTTTCTGGCAGGAAGCTTTAAAGTCATATGCATTGGTATTTGTTGCTTTTTACACACCAAAAATCACGAGATTACTTTGGGAAGCTTGAGATCAGTGTGGAGCCATAATTGTTACAGGGGTGGAGATGTTTAGAGGACAGGCGTATGAACAGTATGAGAGATTTACAGGATTACCTGGTAAGGTTTTAAATGCAAAGTTATGATATTTCATGCCTCTCCATCATGCCTAAAATCTCACCGTCTCCCTTCTCTTATGCTTATCTCTCACATCGTTAATCTTCATCAGAATACCTTAGGTTCTCCAGTGTATATTTGGCATGATCAAATTGAGCATTTGTGTTCTGTACTCGTTTAAATTTGAGGAATTTGATGTGATTGGCCACTTTTGCTCGTGTATGGAGTTAAAAAGTATTATACTTCAGTTGTCCTGAAAATAGATATAATACTTCTAGAGTGTCTGTAACACCCCCAATTCATGGATGCAGCGGAATTCGAACTGGGTGTTACTTGACGGCACAATAGTCACAATAATAGAAAACGAACTCCAATTGAGTCGTTTTAAAAGATTTATCATTCAAATTATATAAATATCAGAGGTTACAAAATGAGGTCCCAATTGGTTCAATGTTTACAAATCACATTAAGTGAGTTTTTGAATGATAATAAAATTTATAGCCCTCTTGAGTATCCGTGTCCTTCCGTGCCATCCTTGATCGTCATGAACCTGAAATACATGCTTGAGAGGTCAACACAAAGGTTGAGTGATATTCATAGAGTTTGTTTAATGTTTGAACACAATGTGTTGGTAGTAAATCGTTGAACACAATAATCGTAGTGTTTGTAGTTAAATCGTTTGAACACAATATGTTGGTAGTGTGAGCTATAGACTCACACCAATATTTGGAAAACAATGATGGGCTACGTTGTTATATGCCCGGAAAGGTTATTATACACTAAGCTTATGACACCATAACGTTAACGTGTACCAATATCGATCGGCAGATTTATCCCGGTAGGTACTTTGCTAACATACCTAAATCTCAAATATTAATGCATTTGTTTGAACTTAGTCAATACAAATGGGATTCGTCAATCCCAATAGGCCTATTCACAATATTTGCGCTCACTATTGCTAGTGATTAAATGGTTCATAATAAGGGATCTCGGTTTAGCAAGGTTGTTACTTAGTGATAATAAAACATAGTCGAATAGCATACAGTAGAAAGCATTGTGTTCGAGTAGAAAAATAATAGCATGTATTCCCCCCAAGGGTTTGTAAAACATTGAAGTAATGTAAAGTGGGGCTATGAACTCACCTTAAGTAAGATAGCAAGTAATGAATGTAACGGTTGTATCGTGAAGGTTTCTACGAGCAACCTATAATCGAATGTTGCGACTTAGGTTCGGAGTAAAGAATATGAAGTAGTGCCTATATATATATCTTGCATTTAGTCCATGATGTGGTATGATGTATAATGTAAGTCTTTGAAAGAAAAGATTCATGAAACATGTATGTTTTGTATATCGTTTACTACCGTTCGGGCCGACATAATTCAGAAGTCATGTTAGTAAGCGTTCGAGGAGCCAGGACACTTTAACTCGTAAATCCACAACTCAACTCGACGGCTTACATAATGAACTCCTCACATGAGGCTCCCTACTATTGTAGTAGTTGATGAAATATATAGATATAAGTTTTGATCCGAAAGGTTACATGTCCGATATTTGAATAAACTTAGGAAAGTTTATTTGTACATGAAGATTGTTATTGTTATTAGGGGTAGTTTCATAAGTCTTGTATGACCATTTTCTCTTTGTAATGTCTCATGGTTCCTTTTTAAGTGAAGTAGATCCAAATTGCTTGTTCAAATTATCGCCAATTCCTTGTTTCATGTTTACGCCTAAGTAAGCTTACATGGTCATTTCGTCATGGCCTAGCCATGACCCTTGGTCCTTGTTCCAAGGTCATGAGACACAACCTCGGCTCTAGCCATGGTGGTGGTCTTGATTATAGGTCATAAGACCTCTTGTTCCATTTAAAGTATAACCATAACTTAGTGACTTATTATATGTAAATAGCTGTTAAGAAATTGTGAAATATCTTACTCAGAAAGTGTTTTCAAGGCTCGAGCCTCTTTGATCCTGAAGGAAAACGTGATTCCGGACAACTTTCGTGTTTTAACTTTTTGATGAAACGGACCAGAAATGCCTCTTTTTGCGTGTTTAATGTTTCTGTAACAGAAAGTTTTGACAGTTTTGCCGGAAAGTTTTGGTAACTTCAAATCGCCATAACTTTTGACTCGTATACTCTTTTTAGGTGGTTCAAATTGCTACGGTTTCCTTGTTAAGTCCTCTACTGTATTATGTAATAATCCAACATCATATTTTTTTTACCATTTTGATCAGGTTATACCAACAAAGTCACTAGTTTACTTGTTTTAGTAACTTGTTTTAACAATCAATAACAATAACTTGTTTTGGTCACTTCTATACATCATGGACATGATAACAAGACAATATATAGCACAAATAATATGTAAATAACATGAACATGATTATTTAACAAGAATCAAGTTAGGGTTTGGCTCACAACTTTTGGCTTTCAAAGATGAAAGGAAGTTAACATGTAAGGATAGGACTTTGATAGACTTGCTTCAACCCACTTCACTTCATGCAATCTTTCTACCCTTGGTATTCTTGAAAGATGGATGATGAAGGTTTAGGTGACTTGAGTGGATTTAAACTCAAGAGAAATCACCAAGTATATAAGGTTATGGAAGTGTTTGATGAATGATAACCTATCTAGGGTTTCTACCTTGAACTAGCACTTGAATCTTGCATGAAACTTGGAAGAGAATGAACAAATGAGATGGGTTTGGTGTGTGGTTATGGTGGACGGCCAAGGAGGGGAAGGGGGGGGGGTATTTATATGGCTTAAAGGAGGTTAGAAATGTTGACTAGTCCAACCTTGGAGGCCAAGGTGAACACATGGATGAAATCTAAGGCCATCAAGCTTGAGATCAAGCCACCTAGTGTGAAACCCCCCCCCCTAATGGCGGTTCATGAGCTTGGAGAGCAAGGGTGTGGACTTTTCTTGGTATTATCCAAGATACTTGGTTAGTTTTGACTCCGGGAAATGCCAATCGTAAATGATTAAGCCTCAAAACGTAAAACCGGGTGTCGTAAAATTATGGAACTTGAAAGTATTGATAAACATGTCAATAAGTTCCATAATAAAATATAAAATGGGTGGTAGGTTCCATTTGGGTGTAAAACCCTGCTAAAAACTGGAAATACGGGTCTAAAACGCGTAATACGTAAAACGTACGAATATTGCGTAAAATTGAGAAAAGTAAAATGTTACTTTTCTAATGTGATAAAAATGATTTAAAATGACTTATAATGTCTAGACTGGGCTCAGTCTAGTGTCGGTTGGTGTTAAATGTCTTTTAGACATCAAACCGTAAGCCTAAAAATCAAGGAATGACTTTTGGTCAAAGGAGGAGGGAAAAATTATGTTGACTTTTTCTAATAAGTTTGAAAACTCAAAACGTCTTAGAAACTCGTTTCGTGGTCTATCGGTTAATCGCCCATTTGGTTAAGCGTGCTCATGTGAGAGTAGTACGACATGGGTGACCTGCTGGGAAGTCTTTGGTCATGTTTTTCTCAGTCACAATTAATTCTCAAATAAATCATGAGTGTGTCAAACATTTTTCTGATGCGGGGTCACTTAACGCAGTCGAGTTTCGTTGTACGTAGAATTTCTGAATGACGTTTTACCCTAAAACGTGTAATTCCTTAATAACTTTCACGAAAATGATCTGACGAATGTCAAACATTTAATTTGCCATGGAAATGATTTATCACTCGAGAATATCAAATAAAAATCAACTTTCGGGAAAGTTTCGGGAAAAATGAATAGTAAAAGTGAATAGTGAAATTTTCTGGGAATGGTAATTAACCTGAAATTGCGAATTGTTACAGTGTCTGTCCGAAATAGGTGTGGGTTAAGTAATGAGTCAACCCTCCTCTGTTGTGGAACTTTTTGATTTATTATTATTATTATTATTATTATTATTTTTGAATCATTGGTTTTCTTCTCACACAAAAACCTGTTTTTATCTGATCACTAGTCTAACATAATTATCTAATTATTGCTAAACAAAGTGATTTAGGATTTTGACACATTTTTGGGTGACTTGCATCTAATCAAATTATTAAGTTGTACCCATTTGACCCATTAGAGATAGGATATTACCCAAATCAGCCCAACTTCTAAGTAAATGGGTCAAAATTTCTACTGCTGCAGACTTCGACTTTAGATCATAATTTCTATAAAATTATGTAAAGCTGAAAATTTTGTTACTTTGAATACAGAGCAGGAGACTCGAGAGTAACGTGTTGTGCAAAATGGTACACACAGGAAGCACGGAGGAGGTGATTATAGTTGTTTCTCCATCATTTGTTATTGTATCATTAGTATTTTTTTGTTCGGACATAATAAGGATTTTATATGTGACAGTCTTGTATTCTGAGTTTTGTGATACTAAATTAAATTTATTTTTATAAATGAAGTACTCATAAATCCTAGAAAATGAACAGTGTCATATTTATCTGGATAAATTGTAACTTTGTAGGTTTTGCCGTCACGATAGTAAACTCTTGTGAGTATATGTATGCTGATGTTGTGAAAAACTAGATAGATTTGAGAATTTTGATCTATAGTAAAATGTCATAATAGTATATGTATGTCTTTACCAGAATTCTTTCTGAGAGCAGTCTTTTCTACAATGTTCTACCTTGCACATACGTCGCACATGAGTGCCCTTTGTTAGGTGGTCTTCACCATCAAACCAACACAAAATTCTATTCACCGTGCGCGATGGTGGACATGTGTTATGGGAAACCACACGTGGCTAGAGTGCCTGCCGCGGGTGGTGGATGACTCCATTATGCATGGTCTAAGAAATGTGACTTTTGGTAAAGATAGTGGGTTTGAAGAAGTTGAGGAATAACAATATACTTTTCTCTAGTTTAAATAAAACACCTTAGTGATAAGAAAGAAATTTCAAAACTACTAATTTTTAGATATTGCTTGTGCATGGAATTTAAAGTTTAGACAATACCTTTGCCAATCCTAGAAGTTTATAAAAACGTTTCTAATTGTAACAATTCGCATTTTCAGGTTAATTACCATTCCCGGAAAAATTTTACTATTCACTTTTTACTATTCACTTTTCACTATTCATCTCAGAAATTTTTATTTCATATTCTCGTAAGTTAAACTATTTTAACGATAATCCGAGAGTTTGACGCTCGTCGGATCATTTCTGCAAAAATCACAAAGCCGTGTCCGAGATTTACTTTTAGGTTTAAACGTCCTTCCAGCATCCCGATATATCCATAAAACATTATAAACAATAGAAATATGATTTTCTATCATTTTATGACAATTCCAAAAGTTTTGGAATTTTACGTTTTTCAGTTCAGCGTTTTACGCGAATTGCGCGTTTTAGACCCGTGTTTCCAGTTTTTAGCAGGATTTTAGCACCCGATAGATCCTACCACTCATTTTATATTTTATTATGGACTATATTGACATGTTTAACAATACTTTCAAGTTTCATATTTTTACGATACCCGGTTTTACGTTTTGAGGCTTAATCATTTACGGTTAGCGATTTACGGAGTCAAAACTAGCTACATACTTAGGATATTATCATCCAAACACCAAGAGTCATCATCTAGTCACCTTATCCCATTCCAAACCGCCAATGTGGGGGGGGGGAGTCACCTTGGTGTGGCTTGATCTTGTCCATTGATTCTTTAGATCATTACAAGTGTCTAAACTAACCATGGTTAAACTCTAACCCAATATATGGTTAACTATTTTTCCTACCCTATAAATACCAAGCTAAACACATGATATTTCTTGCACCACACCTTCTTATAACCTTCAAGTCCTAAAACCTAAGGCACTTTTCTTATATTTTGTAAGAAAGTTAACTAGTTTTTGAAAGAAAACTAGTGTTTGATCTTCAATCTTGGAAATTTTCTAAGAAAAGTTGTTATAACTTTAAAGTCTCCAAAAAGACGTCGTTATAATCTTCAAATAGCTTTGGACTTCAAGAAGGCGTCGTTATAATCTTCAAATAACCTTGGTTTATCAAAGATTGCAAAGGGTTGAAGCAAGTCTATCAAAGTCCATTTCCTTACTTGTTACTTCCTTTCTTTATTAGAAAGCCAAAAGTTGTAAGCCTAAACCTAACATGCTTCTTGTTAATTTATCATGTTCATATCATTTACATGTTATTCTTGCTATATTATGTGTTGTATTTATGTCCATGATGTACAAAAATGAGTAAAAGATGTTGTTATAATGAATTATTGCAACAAGTTACTAAAACAAGCAAACTAGTGAATTTCTTGGTAAGACCTGATCAAAATGGTAAAAATATGATATTGGATTATTACATATTGTAGTAGAGGACCTAACAAGGAAACCATAGCAATTTGAACCACCTAAAAAGAGTATACGAGTCAAAAGTTACGCCCATTTGAAGTTACCAAAGATTTCCGGCAAAACTGCCTAAACCTTACTGAATCGCATTCTGACTTTTTGAAAGTCCCACTTCTGGTCCGATTCATCAAAAAGTTAAAACACGAAAGTTGTCCGGAACGACGTTTTCGTTCAAGATCAACGAAGCTCGAGCCCTGAAAACGCTTTCCGAGTGATAAATTTCTTCAAATTCTAAACAGCCCATTTTTAGACAAAGTCATTACATATAGGTTATGGTTTATGAAGACCAAAGGGGTCTTATGACCTATAATCAAGACCACCACCATGGATAGAGCCAAGGTTGTGTCTCATGACCTTGAAACAAGGACTAAGGGTCATGGCTAGGCCATGACGAAATGACCATAACAACTTACATAGGCGTAAACATGAAACAATGAATTAGGCGATAACATGAACAAGCAATTTGGATCTACTTCACTTAAAAGGAAACCATGAGATATTACCAAGAGAAAATGGTCATTCAAGACTTATGAAACTACCCCTAATAACAATCTTCATGTTCTAATAAACTTTCCTAAGTTTATTCAAATATCGGACATGTAACTTTTCGGATCAAAACTTATATCTATATATTTCATCAACTACTACAATAGTAGGGAGCCTCATGTGAGGAGTTCATTATGTAAGCCGTCGAGATGAGTTGTGGATTTACGAGTTAAAGTGTCCTGGCTCCTCGAACGCTTACTAACATGACTTCTGAAATATGTCAGCCCGAACGGTAGTAAACGATATACCAAACATACATGTTCATGAATCTTTTCTTTCAAAGACATACAATATACATCATACCACATCATGGACTAAATGCAAGATATATATATAGGCACTCCGTTATATTCTTTACTCCGATCCTAAGTCGCAACATTCTATTATAGGTTGCTCGTAGAAACCTACACGATTCAACCGTTACATTCATTACTTGCTATCTTACTTAAGGTGAGTTCATAGCCCCACTTTCCATTACTTAATTGTTTTACAAACCCTTGGGGGGAAATACATGCTATTTTAACCGAGCACAATGTTTTTAAATTGTATGCTTGCCTGATTGTTTTATTATCACTAAGTACCAACCTTGCTAAACCGAGATCCCTTATTATGAACCATTTAATCACTAGCAATAGTGAGCGCAAATATTGTGAATAGGCCTATTGGGATTGACGAATCCCATTTGTATTGACTAAGTTCAAACAAATGCATTAATATTTGAGATTTAGGTATGTTAGCAATGTACCTACCGGGATAAAATCTACCGATCGATATTGGTACACGTTAACGTTTTGGTGTCATAAGCTTAGTGTATAATACATTTTATGGGCGTATAATAACGTAGCCTACCTGTTTTGTTTTCCAAACACTGGTGTGAGTCTATAACTCACACTACCAACATATTGTGTTCAGACGATTTAACAAACTCTATGAATATCACTCAACCTTTGTGTTGACCTCTCAAGCATGTATTTCAGGTTCATGACGATCAAGGATGGCACGGAAGGACACGGATACTCAAGAGGGCTATAAATTTTCTTATCATTCAAAAACTCACTTAATGTGATTTGTAAACATGGAACCATTTGGGACCTCATTTTGTAACCTCTGATATTTATATAATTTGAATGATAAATCTTTTTAATACGACTCGGTTAGAGATCGTTTTCTATTATTGTGACTATTGTGCCGTCAAGTAACACCCAGTTCGAATTCCGCTGCATCCATGAATTGGGGGTGTTACACTAATCATATTAATTGCTGGACTAAAACATGGTGAATGTGCTGCTATACTCTTGGTACAGATAGATGTCTGTTTGCATTGATGAAAACTTGTTGGATGGCCACTCTGAATCAGACTTAGTGAGTCTAGAGTGGACTGCTACTCTGGTTTGCCTTGTGCTGTTTCAGTCCAGAGAAATGTCGTCGCATACTCTTCATAGACCGACATCAAAGGCCTACCACGCAACATAATTCTCCATACATCAGATGCGGGGGTTGGCTTAATCCGAAATGAATGTTAACCAATAACAAATTAGATTTACATAACTTGATTTAGCGAAAAATGAGAGTACAAGAGATTAAATAGAAAACAAACTTACAAAACTATTACGGCCAAACAAACCTTTATTAAGATAACATCCACTCAAACTCACAAATACTACATTAAGATGTATTGAGAGGTTGACAAATAAAACTCACAATAGAACTGAAAAATATACTAGACGGAACCCGAGCAGACACATGCACAAGCAAAATTTAGTATATGTTGACGAAACAGAATCAGAGGATGCAAACAGTATCCGAATCATATGGAATCGGATGCAGAACCAAAGTAAATCAGATGAAACATGGTAGAATCATGCAGAGAACCATAACGTAACTAGAGCGAATGCACAGCCAGTGCGAATCAGATGGAACATGGTAGAATAAGACATAACAAACCAGATGCAAAGCCATATAACCAGAGCGAAATCAGGTAGAATGGGATGCAGTAACATGCAGAATCATAGCAAAATCGGACATACTTCTGTCATCTTTTTTTTTTTTTTAGACTGAAAGTATGGGTTTGGGAACTTCATCTTGCAACCTTTTCTTCTTTTCTCTTTGCCTTTCAATATCATCGCTGTTTCCAGAAAACATTGGTCGGAACTCAAGGCCACATACAATGAGGCCAGACATAGATCCTTCTGGACTTGTAAATTTCATATTCATAGAAAGAGAGTCATCCTTAAATGCATGAGTTGAGTTAAATTTCCACAGTTGAATCTCCATCCATCCATCTTCCCTTTGTTTTGGAATTCGAGTAATGTCATTTGTATTCAATGGGCTTGGGGTTATAAAATAAACAAATTCAGCCTCGTTGTTTTCTTTATGGAGTACATCTTGTACTTTCACTGGACAATGCAGCTCTTGGCATTTTTCTGAAAGCTTGAACACAAGGTAACACACATATTCCGTAGCTGGTGACAACATTTGACTTTTGATCGTGCATTTAAGATGAAATACTTGTTGGGGTAAAAGCTCAATCACCTCTTGAAATCTGCATGTAAGATATATTTTATGATTACATGCGTCTCAAGAACAGGAAACTAAATCCAAGAATTGAAACTTTAATCAACCATTTATTCACAAATTTTAACTATTTAATCAGAAAGCAATTACGTTTTTTGACCTCGAATAATCAAATCTAGTCATTCGTTACTGTAACAAATTAGTTATATAACAATAAAAAAAAAGAAACAAACCTGGATTGGGCTGGTGGTTTTGAAGTAAAAATATCCAGATTAGAACATTTGTATAAAGCTGCCTTTGCTGAAAGCACAAGAAGTTTCTTTCCTTCGACTTCGCCCAACCAGAACAAGTCGTCATAGTTTCTGCATATCTTGAATATTTCTTCAAAGTTAGTTGGCAATTGTTGCACTTGACCAACATTAAAGTCTGATTTCAAGACTTGTTGGACTTCCTTCAATTTTCCGATCACTTCGTGTTTCACCTGTATACAATTATCAATTATGTTACATATACAACTAATAACATGATTCTTTTTGTCACCGTGCATTCATATCCCCCTATATACAACTTAAGCAAAAGAACAAATAATGGAACCATGGGATATTTTCAACTTACTTTGTCAATGGCTCGAAATTCAACTCCTTCAACATAAACTCCAGCATCTCCACAATAGTACGATGAAAAACTCTCAACTAGAAACTCAAAAACGACTTCTTTGTTCTGATTCGAGAAACGGTGCAACTCAATCATCATCCACTGCTCATCTCTCCATGTTGCGAAATATGCATGTAGACTTTCGTGTCCCTTTCTATACTTTAGGTTAACATACACAGGTTTACTTGAAAAGTTTCTTGAATCACAAAATTTAAAGACTAAATAGACCCCATAGACAACATCTAGAGATAAAAATTGAGCTCCTGTCTTGATTGTGATGTTCAAGTCGGAATTATCTAACATCTTCACCACTGTCCCAAACCTATGCATATTATAAACATCCAAGTCTAAATCAGTCAGAGCCTTTATTCCCATACACTTCTACTGTTGAATTTCGTAATTTTTGGAACAAGGGTTTAAATTCTATATAAGAATTTATTGTACCAGACAAATATCTATTTAAATAAAGGTAAGAATATTATTTAAAAAAAAAAAAAAAAAAAAAAAAACACTATCAAGATGCTAGCAAAATTTATAATTCATGGTCATAAGAACAGAGGACCCAAAACAGAGGCAAACCTCAACTACCTTATTAGAAGGTTTATAGAATTATAGTTCCCATTTCCCAATCATATAGTGGGTATTAAAATCTATTTTGTCATGTACATCATTAGTTCTCATTGATGATATGTGTGCAGGACTAATCTTGTTGTTAACCTTATGAGATGAAGTCTAAAGTGTAAAAGAGCTAAAGATGAAACACTATTCCTTTGTTGATTAGCACAGGGGATTAGTAGTTCTAGCAGAATAGAGTCAAAGAGATTCAAATATGTTTTGTGTAAGTGCAGGCAGTCAGTGTGATAAGAAAGTGTATTACAGTGGGAAAATGTGAACTTAGTCCAAGGGATTAATTCTTAAGTTTGATTCTATTTGATCCCAATTATAATTATATAATTAATAATCATATTATGCTACCGTATACAACTTTTCATGCATTAAACGGTAAAGAGAATAACCTTATACTTTAACATTAAAAAGCATAATATACTTCTACCAATAATGCATATGTTTGCTTATCATTAAAATCTAACAAAGGTGGAGTGTGTTAGAATTATACAATCAAGTGCACATATATGCGGAAGCGTAGGATCAAGAATAACACATACAAAGATTAACTAAAACATAAATAGGAACGTACCGTGGTGATTCTAGCCCGAACAAGAATCAAAAGCAATTGTCTTTAACAATATGAAGAACCCTAATTAGGGTTTATATGGATCAATGATTAACCCCTTACCGTTTTGTTAATCGATCCCTTGATAACAACAAAAGTATGTCGTTACCTCGTTCTTGTACACACAAACTACTAACGAATTAAAGGTGATGCTAGTGACAAAAACACAAGTAATTTTATTATGTAAAATTTCATGTCATATATTAATGATCATGCGTACATAATATATACATGTATAAAATATACATAATATATCATGACACCATGCAAACCATGCAACCAATCACATATTATAAAACAGTGATGTTTCAATATTGTTTCTGTGTGTGTCGATCGGTTTTGCAAGAGAAGGGAAAAGAAAACTTTTAGGGATAATTTGTGTGCACAAAAGGTGTGAAACAAATAACCCTTGAGTTTGTATATATAGCCTTGTAAACTTGTTGTCCAAGTTTGAATGGGATTGGGTTTCCCCAACCCATTGTCGACCGGCCTTAGCCCAAGGAGGGTCTTCCGGATCCTTCTTGCTATATATTTCATCTCTAGTCCTTTACGTTTGCATTTAACGATAGTTAGTCCATACGTTTAATAACCAATGATCATTAATCCTTTTACTTGTGTTTATTAATAAATATACATAACATTTAATATTTATTAAACTTTAATTCTCGTTTGTAATGTGTGCAATCCCGAGGTCTCGGGTTCAATACTAGACATTTAACTAATTAATATTTATCCAATATTCCAACAGCTCCCACTTGGATATCTATTAATAGTAAAATGACATTGGTTAGCGTCTAGCAACACTCCAATGCCCCTAGTTCAACTCGAGGTAGGTTTCCTGGAAAACCTTTAACGATTCATCGTTATTATTATCATCCTTTTGTTTCTAATACCACGTTAATAAAGATATGGATCTTAGTCATTCTTTAATTAACAATTCTGTTTCTCGTTGTTTATGATTGAGCAAGATTACCAAAACATCTGTACGTATTCCAGATAGACTTTGGGCGTGCGCACGCAAACATCTTGACAACCCTACGAGGGGCCCAGCAGTATTAAACTTCTGAACAAATCAGAAGGAACAAATTCTTTCTTGACTACAAGAATAACCCATGAACTTTGCAACACTTCTGAAAACAACCCTTATAACTCCCTGTTACGGTGAGCGGTAGATTGCTTCACAAAAATGCACTACATCCATGACTCTTATCTGGTATCTCAAGTCTGAGGATAACAAATTCATGATTTACTTACTGACAAGATCCATAAAGTAAAATCATGTAGTTGGGATAAGTCCTATATTCAATTCATCGAATATCATGTAAAATTGGTATGTCAACGCATCAATATACTTTCAAGTATATTCTTAACCAATACTTAGATTTGTCTTAGTTTAATAATATTCCCATATCATTAATCGACAATGGACAATTTAGAATAACATAAGTTATTCACGGATTTAAACATGCAAATATAGGACACAATTTATTATTAATGAAAACAAACGTACTAAGTACTTTAATTCATTTATAAATAATAATTGCTTAATGTCCTTTATCCAAATACCAAAATAGATCAATGCATGATAATTCTAGTTAATGAATCTTGTCTCAAGTAATAACTTGAAGACAATTATGACTCAAGTAATGACAATCATACTTGTTGACAAGGCATTATTTCATCTAACTATGATCTATCTAAATTTTGAGAATACTTCTTTCAAGAATTCAATAATTAAAATTCTTGTATGTGTAAATTCAACTATCGTGATATAGCCACATAATTTTCATAAATGGTGTGATATCCTCAATCACCAACTTATGACAATCAAACTTTCAAACCCTTTAAAGTTTAAAGTATTCTAATTCTTTTAATGTTTAATGCAACTATGCTCTTAGTTGAGCACAACTAGTTCTCATGAAATCCTTCATGACTAGTTATTGAGTGTCATCTCAATTAAACCAGCATCATTGTATATTAAACACAATATGCTCTTTCCGTAAACTTAATATCCATAGTGTAATGTTTAGGAGCTATTCCAGGTTGAGGATCATTATTCTAATTTCAAACATTTTCCATTAGAATATCTATTACACAAGTTATATAATAACCTTTAATTGGATATCAAATATTGTCAAATCATTTAAGCACTTAAGCATGATACAACAATAATACAATGCACATGACAATCCTTCAGTCAAACTTAGATTTTTATTCATGTACTATCTTTACAAATATGTATATCCATTTTCTAAATGATATATCATATTCTATTAGAATCATTTACCGCACATGTTTAATAAACTTTTGTTCCAAGGTTGTATGTTTTATTTTCTAAATCTTTCACTTACAGTTTCATTCCAAACTAAGTCTTAACATTTCACTTATATGGAATGTAACTTCTTATATGTTATACGACATATATGATTTAGTAAATCAAACATAATACTCCCACTAGCTTTCAGGAATACTTAGAAATTACCTTATTTTAATTATAAACCTAAACATAGATTTAATAATTTATCATAAGAATAATTTCCTAGATGCATGCATTCATTCATGAATTATTGCACTTTGTACACTTCCAAAGATTTTCTTGAATTCATAAACACCTTTTGATTACTTATCGTCCTCGCTGAAGTAATTATTCAAGAAAGAGTTTTTGATATTCATTGTCAAATTTCACATTCATGTAAATGTGACAATTATAATCTTTATATCTTTAATGTACTTAAGAAAGAGTATTCAATCATAGTTAATTGCTTAAGTATGATTAATAATCTTGTCATAAGATATTCATTAAGATATGTGTACAATTTTGTCCATATGATTATTTTACAAAGATTTAAACCACTAGGGTTACATTATCTTTGAATAAACTCATCATCATTCTCTAACTATTAAGAATTAAGATAAACCAAATTTTCTAAATTTGAATATCTTTATGAACAGCATCTATAACATTCATATTATGAGCAATTTACCCAATTCATTATTTTGGTAATATTACATCATATAATCGTCAGTATATTTATTAAATATATGAGATATCCAAGTGGATCTATGAATGATAATTCCATCATCTTGAGGTTTATCATTTACATGTTAAGCCTCATCATGATTTTAACTAGTGTGATTTTAGAAGATTATGTATCTTGTAATTCTATCTTTTCAAGATAAAACTCCCACTTGCCTTTAGTAATATATAGAATATAAGTACTTAGCAATTAGAGCAACAATCCAATTTTCTCTTTTAGGACATTACAAATACACATTGATAGTTCCTGATATTCTTTTGTTAACAACCTTCTTATAAGTAGCTTAACAAATTCAGAACTTCAATTTAAGACTTAATGTGATTCATCACAACAACGTCTTATTAATCTTCTAGGAGTCTAATTGAGTATATTCAAGTCATACTCAATTTCTAACCTTGATAACTTTTAGAAGAATAGAAATCATAGTTATCTTCAATCAAACAATCTAACAAGAGTTTGATTTTCTAACTGAACATACCATCTTTATGTGGTATTTCAATTAGAATTAATATTGTAAGAAGATCTAACAATATATATAAGATAACCATATTCCTGTTGGCATACCTATTTACCAACTAAATCAACTTAATGGTATAATAGTATTTTCAAGCCAATTGCATGCTTTATAACAAGTACTTATTAATCAAGTCACTTCATGTTTATGTCTTATAAAACATAAACTTGTTATAATCCCACTATTCGTTATTAATCATTGATCAACTCAATGACTTCTTGTATATGTCTTAATTAATAGACCATAACAAGCTAACGTCTTACTTAATTATAAGTCTTGTAATACTTAGAAGACTTCATATTTATAACTATACAATAAAGTATAAACATGTATAATTAAAGTAATCTTTGAACACCATCATTTGGTTTCAATAATATTTTCAAGTTAACACACTACTTCATTTATTTATGTCATTCTAAGAATACATAATTATTGAAGTAGTATTATATTACTTCATGCATTTATGTCATTCCAATAATACATAAATATTATAGTTGAAGTTGTCTTGTTATCATATTGACACATGTTCTAATAGATGTCTAATTTAGAAACTGTAAATTATCCATGTTGGTCTCACGCATACATGGAAATTCACCTTGTTGTTAATATTTAGCCTGCGTCTCACGTTTACTAAATTTCAACACCAAGTGTTTCTAAGATTAGATGTATTAATCTAATTAGAATTATAATCTCTTACTTGCAGTTAAGAGAATTCTTTAAATCATATTCTTATGTGTTGTACTTTGCACATAATGAAGATTTCTCCCACTTGTGCATGGTACAACACCATGTACCACATAAACAACACGCACGCGTTTGTTAATGTGAATAATATGATTTGTGTCATTAACATAACTTAGTAGATATAGAGTTTACTCAATCAATCAAGGAAACGTACATGACTATCCTTGAAAATATTAGTGTCTATATTTGGAAAGTAATTACCTTGAGATATTCAAAAGATAATCTAAGTTACAATCAAGACAGTAAGTCTTGTAACTCCCACTGAATTAGAGAACATAATAATAATCCCTTATTCATTCATAAGAACACAATACTCCCACTGAATTTGACAACATTGTAAATGTTTCATTAATCAGTGAAAGAAATAATGCACTATTTACTTTCCTACATCTTTTAAGAAAACCCATTCAAACAATTATATAGGTTATAAAAGAATGTAATCTACTATATAAATGTGATTCATCACATTCCAAATTATTAACTTGAAAAGGCTTGGGCATGCAATTTCTTCCTGTATAGATCTACCATTCCAACAATTGTATGTAGTATCTTTAAATGGTCAAATCAAAACAACTAGATAAAATAATCTAATTTGTCTTTTACCATTATGCAATAATCAGTCTAGCTTCTACTTTAATAACTCATAAGGTGCATATACTCTTACTATTAACGTTTGCTATGAGTTATGTATTTAGAATTTAGACAATTCTATTCATCCTATTATACCTTTCTCATTCATGAAAAGGAATAGGATTTAAGTCTCACACTTCTCGTAATGGAAAGAAGACTATATTTATTCTTTTTTGTAAATATTGACTCTAACCAAAAACCCAACCGGGTGTAGATCAATTAAAAGAATAACTTATGTTTACGGTTTTGAGTTGCATTAATACATTTAAAGAATTTTACAAAATTCCTTTTTAGTATTTTTGATAATTTATATTTCCAAGAAAATATAATACCCAAGGTTATATTCATATAACCAACTAATTTCTTGAAAATCTAGGATCCAACTTTACATAGATTCCACCACATCAGTTGATCTGCTAGTGGTGAAAGTATAAAAGATGGTAATCTGTCGAACAATAATTGGCAAACACTTTTCCAATTCCTAGATCATTATGGGATTTACATCAAATTGATTCATCAATTTGTCATGTAAGCATGTTTCATCCCATCTCATGCCTTAAGCTCTAGGTCTCACGCATCAACTTAATTAAGTTGTCTAACTTAGAAACTGCAAATTCTCCATGTGTGGTCTCACGCACACTCGGAAATTTACCTTGTCATTAAAATTTAGCCTGCGTCTCACGTTTACTAAATAAAAACTTCAAGTGTTTCTTATAGTTAGATGGCATGTAACTTAAATTTTAGGGTATAAATTTTTGATGTGAAAATCAAAACATGTATAAAGATGCATGCACTCATCTTTATAACATAAGTTTTCAAAAAAAAACTTTTTATATCCGATTCGTGAAATTAATACACAAAGTTTTACTTGAGGTTTATGCCAAAACCCTAAGATGACTTTCTACAACATATGATTTTAAAAGTAATTCGTTTAAGACATATTCAAGATTGTGATAACCAAGGCAGACTCTAAGGCTCTTTTCTAAGCCTTCAAATCACGGTTATGAATATCGTCTTAAAGGACTTAATTTTAAAAGCATATTTGTACAAAACATCAATCAAGCAAAAGTTTATGGATTCAATCTCAAAATAGTAATAAAGTTTGAATTTTGCTAGTCTCGACTGGGAGCTGATTACCGTGCGAATCGGACCACGATTGTCATAAGACCTTTGCAAGATTCTTACTTTATCACTTTAGGGTTTCACAATTATTAGTCCGTATTAATTTTCTTTATGAAAACAACCCTTTTATTGCTTACAACAAGTCCAACCGAAAAACAATAAAACAAGTATCAAAGAAAATCAAAACAACCAATAATAAATAAGTGAAACAATTAGCCACATGCAATCCGTATTAGAAAAGATCCTAATAAAATCAATTCTAGGTATAATTATGCATGCAATCAACTAAGGCCTTCTCCTCTTAATGGAAGAGAGCCACATACATTGACGAATCAATTGCGTAGGCCAAAGCTAATAAACACACCACATAGCATATATAAATCGATTTTAATATGTATTGGAGTCTTCCCCAATATTAGATCTATCTAAAACATGTGATAAATAAAAAAACAACAAGATCCATGACTAACATGCATGTTTCGTCACGGATAAAACCTAACAATTAGCACATAGGTCACAAGATACGTTCACTTAACCGGTTAATGACCTAGGGTTTCTAGTGATAACACATAATCCAAGGAAAACCACAAAACCCTAATTAGGGTTTCATGGAAAATCGACCCCCCCCCCAAAATTAGGGTTAGGGTTTCGAATTTTTCAAAAAAAAAATTTTAAAAAGAAAAACCCTAGATCAAAACATGTATCTAAAACACTTAAAGATCCGATTTTAATTAAGTTTTAGTAATCAATTACATGTTATCCATGGCTCTGATACCACTGTTAGAATTATACAATCAAGTGCACATATATGCGGAAGCGTAGGATCAAGAATAACACATACAAAGATTAACTAAAACATAAATAGGAACGTACCGTGGTGATTCTAGCCCGAACAAGAATCAAAAGCAATTGTCTTTAACAATATGAAGAACCCTAATTAGGGTTTATATGGATCAATGATTAACCCCTTACCGTTTTGTTAATCGATCCCTTGATAACAACAAAAGTATGTCGTTACCTCGTTCTTGTACACACAAACTACTAACGAATTAAAGGTGATGCTAGTGACAAAAACACAAGTAATTTTATTATGTAAAATTTCATGTCATATATTAATGATCATGCGTACATAATATATACATGTATAAAATATACATAATATATCATGACACCATGCAAACCATGCAACCAATCACATATTATAAAACAGTGATGTTTCAATATTGTTTCTGTGTGTGTCGATCGGTTTTGCAAGAGAAGGGAAAAGAAAACTTTTAGGGATAATTTGTGTGCACAAAAGGTGTGAAACAAATAACCCTTGAGTTTGTATATATAGCCTTGTAAACTTGTTGTCCAAGTTTGAATGGGATTGGGTTTCCCCAACCCATTGTCGACCGGCCTTAGCCCAAGGAGGGTCTTCCGGATCCTTCTTGCTATATATTTCATCTCTAGTCCTTTACGTTTGCATTTAACGATAGTTAGTCCATACGTTTAATAACCAATGATCATTAATCCTTTTACTTGTGTTTATTAATAAATATACATAACATTTAATATTTATTAAACTTTAATTCTCGTTTGTAATGTGTGCAATCCCGAGGTCTCGGGTTCAATACTAGACATTTAACTAATTAATATTTATCCAATATTCCAACAGAGTGGTAGAGAGAATAACCTTGATTCTGAAAGAGATTTCCACTCATGTGGACAACTGTTTATGTAGGAAAACATTGTGGCTGGAACGCATGAGAACAACTGTTATACAACCAAAATGCATATCAGACTCAATGTGTATGATGTATAAATGCATGTGTGATTTTAAATTTTCTTTCAATAAGGAGAAGATACATAGAAACGGGAAACACCCAACAAAGGAGATACAAGAATGAACCGGTTACCACTTTGCCCTGTTGAAGGAGGATTCCCTTATAAAAAATGTTGTAAAGTTCCTCTTTCTTTTTGTTAATTTGGGCTCCCATTTCTCATAATCCTCATGTATATACATTAATCAATTAATAAACTCATGTTTCATACAGTTTGTTATAGGCCATAGTTTAGAAACTTACTTGGAATTCCAATGCTTTCTTAAGCTGTATGACCACTTCATCAGCTGATGGCCGTCTTTCTCTCCTGTGATGTAAGCATTGTAGGGCAATCCTTGTAAATGTAATATATGATTGTGGCACAATTTGTTCTTTGATACCCTCAAACACTAACTCATCAAGTTTTTCTAAATAATAGTGTTTTTTAGCCAAAAAGGGTAAATAAAGATACTCATCATCTAGCTTTTCAGATGATAGTTTCCCACACAATATGTCAAATAAGACCGCACCCAATGAGAATATATCAGATTCTTTAGTTAAGAAGCCTGTTTTTGAGTGTAGTGGGTCACAATAGCCAATTGTGCCTGTAACATTGTCGATGACATAATCTACATCCCGATTTGTTGGCCATACTAAAGAAATCCCAAAATCACCAATTTTTGCTTTCCAATCATCAAACAATAGAATGTTGCTGCTGCTGATGTCCTTATGTATTACCATTTCTGGACTTGAAATAGTACCATGAAGGAACTCCAACCCGATTGCTATATCGATGCATATTTTAAGCCGCATCACCCACGTAAGACTATCATCGCTCAAGTACTTATCAAGACTTCCTCTGGATGCATACTTATAAACAATAATTTTCTCATCCTCTTCATCACAGTAGCCTACAAGACTAATGACATTCTCATGTTTATACTCCATAAGGATTTCCAGCTCTGTCATAAATTCAGCTTCTCTTTCAGCAGACTTCCTTTCCAACCGCTTTGCTGCAATGATGTTAGGTTCATGAGCTTGAGTAACTCCTTTGTATATGTTCCAAAAACCTCCATGTCCAATGATATTCTCTTGACTAAACGCCTGCGTGGCCAACTTTATGCTTTGAAGTGAGAGTTTGAAGCTGTCCTTGTGATTTTCCTGCAAATCATAGACAGTAGTTAATTTGATTAGCCAAAAACAAACTAAAACTACCAATGTTATGGAAACATAATAAGGTTCTTATGTGTTGTTAGGCGTATACCACATTGACCATCTATGTAATATACTCAAAAATGTGTCTTTAAATCATTATCTTACCTGAAAGTTTAACCCTTTTTGGAGTTTGTCGATGACAACTTCAATTGTTGGACGCTGCGCTTGAGTTACCGCCAGACACTGAAATGCGATTTTTGAAAATACTTCCAAAGACTCTTTATTGGGGCCTTTGGTTAATGAAAAGACATTTTCATCGGTTTCTTCCTTTATCTTGTGATCAACAATTTCCATTAGTGTTCCCTTCTCAAAATGATGTCGTGCGATGGGTGCAATCCCCTTCCCATCAATGTCAGTAAAAATACGATCATATGCCAAACTCCCGGTCAAGATCTCAAATAACACCACCCCAAAAGAGTAAATGTCTGATTTCTTATTTAGCTTGCCAGACTTCTCATATTCTGGATCGAAGTACATAGGTGTACCTGCAATCGTACTAGCATTGAAAGTACTGGCATCTTGATCTGCTGGGTGAAATTTGGAGAGCCCAAAATCGGCAATCTTAGCCATCCAATTATCGTCCAATAGAATATTCGCGCTCTTAATGTCCCGGTGTATTATCTTTTGCTTGTCTTGATCTGTGTTAGTGTGAATGTAATGCAAGCCATGTGCGATACCAAGACATATTCTCAAGCGTTGCATCCAAGTAAGATTAGTCATCTTATCACTGTTCCCCAGATAATCCTCAAGACTCCCTTTAGAAGCAAGCTCATAGACAAGGATCATGTGATCACGATCTTCATCACAAAAACCAAGAAGAGAGATTATATTCTCATGTTTACAGCTAGTCAGAATCTCAATTTCTGCAATGAACCCTTGTTCTCCTTCTTGATTGTGAATGCGCTTTACGGCTACCATGCTTCGTTTTTTGGGTAAATCGCATTTATTCACATCTTCTATCGACAAGGGATTACTGCTATCAAAATGTTCAAGATTTGCTTTGTACACTTTACCGAATCCACCTGAACCGATGCAATATGCTTCATCAAAATTGTTGGTAGCCTGTATTATATCATTCAGTTGAATCTTCAAGTGTTCCAAGTTCTTCCCCTGCAACATTATGAAGTTATGCAGCACCACATTAATGCTAGTAAGGATTGGGGTGAAGTTACAAAAAGAGAGAACAAGAGGGAAAAAATTTACTGTATTTATTAAATACTAGCTAAATGACCCGTCGAATTGCCGGGTTTTTCAAAGAAAATTGATGAAAATATAGAATTTATAGTAACTACTAAGCTGGAAATGAACATGTATTATTGGTCAATAACTGTAAATGTGTTTGTTAGTAAACAACATAATATAATCTTACTTAACCTCATTTTTGCTTAGAGCATGTTCAACAACGTTATCAACATTAATTGGAACATTCATCTTGCTCTTCTTCTTTTACAATTATTTTTTTCTATCTTCTTTACAAATATTGGATGGTGAAAATAGTTCTTTTATATATGGTAAAATATGTGCACTATATGAAATTTGATTAAATGTAATTGAGTGCTTAACATGTGACACTTAAGTGAACCTTTTCTTGTTGTCAAGTGAAACAAATATTACAGATTTAAAATTCAAAAGCATAATACCGTCACGATGGATCCTTCCTAATCATGTGAATATAAGTCAACCTTTTTATGGTGACAAACAAATAATTCTTATTAAAAACCGCTAATTTAAACATAAATATTAAGGGGATATTTTTGTCAAACCACTTTAATTAATTTTTATATTTCTAAAAAATCTTGTTTTCTCTGTATATATAATAAAGATGTATATAGTTAGTTTATAATTTGGAACAACATATGTCTCATTTACTGTATTTAATATGACTTTTGTTTCGACCTATTTAAATGCTAAATTATGGCTTTTTACCAAGGGTCTAAAATTCGTGTAGAATCAGATGGAATAAGTAATAGTTAAAAAAATTAAATTCCAAGTAAATATAAATTAAAGTTGATAGATTTCCCTATATCAATAATTAGGGTTCTCATTTGGAGATTAATGATAAATTATTCTTAATTCTCACTTCGTTCTCACTTATTTAGCATGCGACGGATGAAAGGTGCATATCATAATAATGATATTAGGAACTAATTCAAAATATCACAAATGATATTTAATGATATTTCTTGATTGTCAAAGTTTCAAGATATACTTTCGTAACTTAAGGGGTGACTGATAAAAACCTATTAATGGAAACAATGTGCATTATTAATATACACTTACCAAGTCTTAAACAATGGTAAAAGTTAATGACAAAGTTGTGAATAATTCATTTATGATAATTCAAGAGATAATTCAAAAAATCGGATAAGGAAAAATGCTATAGACACTTGTTTAGTTGTCTTAGGAGAATAATAACGATTTAAGCTTCGAAATATGTGTTTCATCAGTAACTTTAGAAGTATTGGGTGTGTTTACGCCTTTTTTGCAAGGTGC
>JARVZY010003893.1:0-26087 GCA_030686995.1 Artemisia argyi
CTATTTTTAGGTAATGATTAACATAATTTAAGTAGACTACAACAACTTCATTTATGTTACAAGGATAAATGTGTACATGGTTAATGGTCACATTTGTGATATGGTGTGACTATTGTAAAGCCTATAGTCACATGATCGTGCTACAAATATATGTGACTATACACATTAGGATTTGGAAAGCAAACACACACTAAACTTTAGACACACATATTAACTTACGTGACCATATGTATCGAATTTTTGTTATGCTTAATCATGTTTGTATGGTTTAATATGACCATATATGACATTTGGTCACACTCTTCAAGTGTGTGACATATATTTGTCACTCTTAAATGCATATCGTGACTAACGTTTCAAACTGAATTTTTAGTTGTCACGCATTTCAAATTCATATGTGGCTAACTATTCAGCAAAGAATAGCAGTCACGTTTATATAATGTGTGACAAACTTGACTATATAATTTAGCCACATACGCAAGTACTTCATGTGACCATATATCTTTTTTAGTCACACTGTTCAATTGTGTGACATATATTTGTCACATATGTATATCTATAGTGTGACTAATGTTTCGAGCTGATTTATATCAGTCACACGTCCTGAATTAAAAGTGACTAAAATGTTGAAAAATATTTACCGGTTACCCTCTAGTCACATATATACACCAATGTGTGACATATATTTTACGAAATGGTCACACAAGTCGGATCAAGTGTGGCTGTTTATTTAAGGCTGGTACATTTAGTCACGTAAATATGTTGCTGTGTGACCATTCAAAATACGCTATGTGTGATGAAAGGCCAAATATGTACTAGTGTTGTACTTAGACTTTGACTTCATAATAAAATAGCACCTTTTGCTCCTAAACCTCTGATGTTCTGATCTTTTTCTTTCTAGATCTTTGCACCTGTTCTCATTTTCTGGTCTTTGGTCTTTTGCCCCATGATTATCCTTCCCTAATCCTAACAAATTGGTATCAAGAGCCACTTGATCGATTGAAGCAAGCTGCAACTATTTTGGGTTTCTGAATCGATATCAGCTCTTTTGGTTGATTTCAAGATTCAATATTTTGATATCATTTGGATTTGTTTTTGCTTGGTGTTTTGTTGATTCATTCAATTTGAAGATGACATCAAGTCTAAATTTGTTTGGTATTTGGTGGTTGTTGTCAGTCAAATTTGAAAACATCATGTTTGTTTCAATCAATTTTAGCTTCGGCTAGTTTGATATGTTGAAGGTGTTTGTTGATTGGGATTAGGGATAGTTAGAACTTGTGTTGAATCGATATTAGGTTTGTGATTTTGGATTTTTTATTTGATCGACCTGATATTGCTTAGGACCGATTTTGGTTTAGAATTTGTCATGGGCTTATATTGGAATTCGGGCCTTGATTTTGGTACAAATAATCAGGCTTATATTGGAATTCGGGCCTTGATTTTGGTACAAATAATCAGGCCATTGAAACTACCGATTTTTTTGAATTAGTTATTGGGTTTGATTATGGTGGGGCTATTTGATATTTGAATGTATGGATAGTTTTTGTGATTGGTCGCTATTTGAATTTTGATGTGATCGTTTGTTTGAAGACTAGCCCATGATTAGGTTATTTGGGTATTTATATCCGTATTTAGACTGTACATCTTATTGGATAAGTGGGTCATTGGTATTATTATCCATATCCTATTTGGAGCGTTTGAGTTATTAAGGGCTCATTCGTCAAGTTATATATTAGCTTGTTTGATACGGATAATAAGTTTGATGTTGGACCGTAATACTTATCAATAAGTGGGTCATTAGAATTTGAATTTGGTATTTGAAATTTGAAGATCGATTTTGGTGTTTGAAGACTTGGTTCAAGTCGTTTGAAGTTTGATCGATCGTTTGGAATTTGTCATTTTGAAAATTCGGATCTTCGTTTGTCGGACTTTTGTAGTTGGTTGCCCGAATTTGACTGTCTTTGTTGAAGATCGTTCGAGCCGATTCGTTTTGTTTGGTTAACCGAATTTGATTTGTCGGTTAACATTTGATAGTTTGCTTTGAAGACATCGACATTTGTTTTTTGGATCGTTTTCGGATTCGATCGTTTGTTATGAATTTGGCTAGCACCTCTAGCGTTTGGAAGTTTTGAATCTGATTGAAACTTTGGCATCATTTAGGAGCTAAAGACAAGGTGGAGATTGTTAGTTGGTTTGACTTTGACCTCCTAAGGGCAGTTTGGTAATATTAGTACTAAGCGTATTTTAGTCATTTTGGTAGTATCTAGAATTTGTATGTCGGTGTTTCTTGAATGTCGGTTATTTCGATATATATAACCAATAGCAGATATGTAACCTGTACTTAGACTTTGACTTCATAATAAAATAGCACCTTTTGCTCCTAAACCTCTGATGTTCTGATCTTGTTCTTTCTAGATCTTTGCACCTGTTCTCATTTGCTAGTCTTTGGTCTTTCGCCCCATGATTATCCTTCCCTAATCCTAACAATTTTCTATAATAGATGATAGTTGATAGAGATTGTATGTTTGTGTTTTGAGATTCTGAAGAATCTATATACCAAATTATTATATAACAAGTTTAAAAAGTTATTAATTTTAACTATAAACATATTAAATTTATTATATTAGTTATATTTTATTATTGTAACACCCAATTTAATGTAAAATTAATGTATTTTTAAATTTTATTTTAATACCTACTAATAATAGAAAGTGTGTTAACTTAATTTTTCAAGACTTCTAAAGATAAAAGGCCTTAAACACATTATAAGGAGTAGAGATAGAGACTATTATACTGTAAATAACTTTTAAAGCAATATACTTGTGTATATATGTTTTATATGTACTATGGCCTAACAAAAAACAGAAACGGAGACAGTGGGGGAGCCAGGGGGTGCTCGGCCCCCTCCAACACGCCCAATCGCCTTGCTATAACTAAAATATAATTATTAGTTGTACTTATAATATGAAACATGCGAGTAAAATATCACAATTACAAAACATCAAACATGGTCAAATTCTTATATACGTGCATGTTAAACTAAAATTTTAAAATAAATTTAATTTATGTGTAAACCTCACTCACGCAAGAGACTTATAACATGTGTAGATAATAAAATTATATGGATTGTACCATTTTTCATTATGTATGCCTCGTATCCAAATACAAGGTTCTTTTTTTCTGCACTTTGAATGATCCTTTATTCGTGTTGATTTAACTTTGTTTCATATTTTTCTTAAAAGTGTTACTAAATGATTAGTTGCATACAAATGGAAAAGGGAAAAGAATGGAAGAACGCTATCACTGCTCTCAGGTAATATCCTCCGTCTAAACTGATATTTGTTCTTGAACTTCAATCTGTGTAACCGATTAACTACCCTTATTGATCCATTGCCCCAACTTCAATTACCCCCATTTTTAAGAACCCTAAAAAGTTATTTCATCAAATTCCACAAAATTATCCTTTAATCATTATAAATCATGGTCTATCCATCAACAAACCAGCGCTCTAAGGAGGATGAGGTACGTAAGAATTCTACATCAGTGGTTATCACAAATTTCCCAAATATGTATACCGCTAAGGACCTTTTCAACACCTATAAGCAATATGGGAATGTGGTGGATACGTTTATCCCAAACAAAAGATCGAAAGCTGGTAAAAGGTTTGGGTTTGTGCATTTTATCAAGATATTTGATGTGGAAAGATTGGTTAATAATTTATGTACGGTTTTGGTTGGACGCTATAAACTTCACACAAATATTGCTAGGTTTCAGAGAACGCCTTTGAATAAGGATAGTTTTCAAGTAAAAAATAAGTATGGGGAGAATAGGAATAACACAGGTGAACACAACAAAGATAAGGGGGCAAATGGGTTCGCTTACTCTTATGCTCACGTTGTCAAAGGAGGATCTCAGTCTATGAATGTGGTGGTGGAATCTACTCCAGCTTTGGTGTTGGATGAAGAATGTATGAACCAGCAAGATCTTTCCAATTCAGTGATGGCTATAGTGAAGGAGTTTGCATCTTTATCTAATTTGAAGATGGTTTTGGCAAATGAAGGTTTTGATAACATTGAAATTAAGTACATGGGTGGGTATTGGGTAATGATTGAATTTCAATCAGAAGTGACAAAAAAATTGTTTGAGGCCAGTGTGGCTGTTGGTGCCTGGTTTTCCCAGTTACAGCAAGCATCAATGGATTTTACCACTGATGGGAGGGTTACTTGGGTGGAGATTGAAGGAATCCCGTTTAAAATGTGGTCTAAGAATACTTTTAACCATATTGCTTCTAAATGGGGTGTCTTAATACATGTTGATGATCAAGAAGATGGTTGTTTTAACAGGAAACGAATGTGCATCAATACAAATGTGGTCACGAACATTTTTGAGTCGTTTAAAATTATTTTTCATGGTAAGGTCTTTTGGATTCGTGCTAAAGAAGTTCCTGGATGGGTGCCTGATTTTATGGAAGAAAATGAAGAGGAATATGATACTGATGGTGATACAAAGGAAGGAGATTCAAAAGGAGAAGATGTGGGATTGAAGAGTTTTTTCTATTTTTAATGAAGAAAGTGATGTTGAAGAGATTCCTAAAACTAAGTTTGAGGAGGATCTATATAAACCTAATATGGAAGAGGTTTCTGTTGGACAATAGGATAGGTGTTCAGAAGATCCTTTTAACATTTATGATTTACTCAACAAGAAACAGGATGACAACTATAAAGATTATAGTTCAAAGAATAGTCTGAAGTACCCTTCAGGTTTTACGCCTACTAGTGCTACAGAAGAACGGTTCAAAAAGAATGATGAGTCTAAAAAGGAGAGTGGTGAATGTTCCCATAGGTGTCATGAGGAAGAGGTAGATACTGGTATAAAGGACAATTGCTCAAATAAGGGATCAAAGGAAGATGCAGCTGAATCAGTTTGCTCAGGTCATTTTAAAAAATCAGAAATACCACGTACATGTGGCTCTATATTGCAATTGATGGACGACTTGGTGAAGGTGGGACAAACAATGGGATATAACATGGAAGGGTGTATGAAAAACATGGAAGAGATTATTGAATCTCAAAGGAGTGAACGATGTTCACCGATGAATTTTATGTCGTTAAATATTCAGGGCCTTGCCCAAAAGGCTAAAAAAGATTGGGTTAAGGAGTTATGTGCGAAAAATAAGGTGAACTTTTTTTCATTGCAAGAAACAAAAATGGAGGATATCGAGCTTTTAAGCGTTAAGATGTGTTGGGGTAATTTTGAGTTTGACTATATTCATAGTGCTTCGGTTGGTAACTCGGGTGGCATTCTTTGTGTGTGGGATCCTAGTTCTTTTCATAAAATTAGCGCCACTATATCTGATTATTTTGTCATGATTAGGGGTGTTTGGGTGCAAAATGGTAACAATCTTCTTATTATTTCGGTTTACGCTCCTCAAGAATTAACTGAAAAAAAGATGCTATGGGATTATTTAGCTTTTGTGATTGATAACTGGAAAGGTGAGGTGGTCATTATGGGTGACTTTAATGAAGTTCGAAAAAAAGCTGAAAGATTTGGGTCGGTGTTTAATGTGCAAGGTGCAAACGCATTTAATATGTTTATATCTAATGCAGGTTTGGAGGAGGTCCCCCTAGGTGGTCGTTCTTTTATGTGGTGCCGTAAATCAACTACTAAGATGAGTAAACTCGACCGGTTTCTTATTTCTGAAAGTTTAATGAGTTCGTGTCCTAATATGTCAGCAATTACTTTGGAGCGTTACTTATCTGATCATCGGCCTATACTTTTACGTGAGTCACAGTTTGATTATGGGCCGATTCCTTTTAGATTTTTCCATTATTGGCTTGAAATAGAGGGCTTTGATAAGTTCATGGAAGAAACATGGAACGAAGCTCCTGTGGATGAGTCTAATCCAATGATCAATATGATGAAGAAGTTGAAATACCTTAAACAGAAGATTCGTGTGTGGAATAATGATAAGAAGAATGCCAGAAATAGTAAAACAAGTCTTAAAGAGGAGTTAGCTGATTTGGACATGGTTATAGATAAAGGTGAAGGTAATGTTGATGTTGTTAATAAAAGAGCGTATGTTGTAAAATCGATTCAAGAATTGCAAAAACTTCAATCGTTGGAGGCGGCTCAAAAAGCTAAGATAAAATGGGCAATAGAAGGAGATGAGAACTCTAAATATTCCCATGGCATCCAAAATAAAAAGAGGAACCAGCTTACTATACGAGGCATTTTAGCAGAAGGTACTTGGATAGACGATCCTTGCATGGTGAAGCGAGAGTTCTTATCTCATTTTAAAAAAAGCTTTGATAAACTAGGGCTGAGCATCGAAGGTTCAAAACCGAACCGGACCGACGAAACCGACCGAACTGACAAAAACCGAACCGGACCGACGGCCCGTCAGTTTGGTTTTCGGTTTTACATGGTTTCGGCTTCGGTTCGGTTCAGTTCGGCCCAAAACCGACAAAAACATGCCAAAATACACATGGACCGACAAACCCGAACAGAACCGACGAAAACCGAACCGAACCGACGGCCGTCGGTTCGGTTTTGGTTCCAGTTTTTCATGAATTTCGGTTCTCAGTTTTTTCGGTTCTGGTCGGGTCGGGTCGGTTCCGACCCGATGCTCAGCCCTATGATAAACCTGTGGAGAATCGCATTCACTTAAATATGAATTTTCCGAAGACCTTGTCTTCTAATCAACAAGCCGATTTGGAAATTGAAGTGACCAAAGAGGAGATAAAAAAAAAGGCGGTTTGGGATTGCGGGGTAGATAAATCCCCTTGACCGGACGGATTCACGTTTGGTTTCTATCGTCATTTTTGGAAAGTTATTGAAAATGATGTGGTAGATGCTGTGATTTACTTTTTTCAGCAAGGGCTCTTTCCTAAAGGTGGTAATTCGTCTTTCATTGCTTTGATTCCGAAAATTCTTGATGCTAAAATGGTTAAAGATTTTAGACCTATTAGCTTAATTGGGAGCTTGTATAAAATCATTGCTAAGATTTTGGCCAATCGGCTAGCCGTTGTTTTGGGGATATTGTAAATGAGGTTCAATCGACTTTCATTGCGGATAGATAAATCCTCGATGGCCCTTTTATATTAAATGAGCTTTTTCAATGGTGTAAGTCAAAGAAGAAACAGTCTTTGATCTTTAAGGTAAATTTTGAGAAGGCGTATGATTCGGTTCGGTGGGATTTTTTGGACGACATTTTGAACAAGTTTGGTTTTGGAGAAAGGTGGCGTGGTTGGATTCAAAGCTGCCTTCGATCTTCAAGAGGTTCGATTATTGTCAACGGTAGTCCCACGGAGGAATTTCAGTTTTATAAGGGTCTTAAACAGGGTGACCCGTTATCGCCTTTCTTGTTTATTTTAGTCATGGATAGTCTGCATATTTCGTTTCAAAGAGTGGTGGATGCAGGTATGTTTAAAGGTATTGCTTTAGGACCTTCGTTATAACTTTCACATATGTTTTATGCCGATGATGCGGTCTTTGTGGGACAGTGGAGTGATTCTAATATTAACACTATTGTTCATGTGCTGGATTGCTTTTATCGTGCGTCAGGAATGCGTATCAACATGAGCAAGAGCAAACTTATGGGGATTTCTGTGGAGGAGGATAAAATCGACCAAGCAGCTTCTAAGATTGGTTGTCATACTCTTAAAACTCCTTTTCCCTACTTAGGGTCGAAAGTGGGTGGGTTTATGTCTCGTATACAATCTTGGGATGAGATTGTTGAGCGTGTAATTTGTGATAACCGGCAGTTTAGGGAGTTATTTTAAAAACCCGCATTACGATAAAGTTCGTTTATAATTTTTATTTGAAATTTTATTTCACAACGAACTTGTAAGACCTATTTTATGAATAATTATGTGTTTATGATGTTATGGAATTCGTGAATTATTTTCATAATTCATTTTGATTTTATGCTCAGTGATGTATTCCTAAATTCTCACTGGTACTACGTTGACTCTGGCACTAGGTTTACCTAACGAAAGATTTTATGATTCGTTTTACGAGTCCGACTCTATATAATTATTTTACGAGATGTTTTCGGGAGATATTAAAGTTTTGAAATGAGTTCGGGTTCGGGCCACATGTTTTACATTTACCCACGTTACCCGCTCCACACCGTTAGTAATATTATTATTATTATTATTATTATTATTATTATTATTATTATTATTATTATTATTATTATTATTATTATTATTATTATTATTATTATTATTATTATTATTATCTTTATAAAAAAAATAAATAAAATATAAACTACAAATTGGGTCCTTGTGGTTTTCGGTATTAAAACAACACACACCAACACCTCACACCTCACACCTCATCTCTCTCTCTTTTCTACCTCACCACCTAAACCTTAGCCGCCACCGGACACTATTCCGGCCACCACCATCACACCGCCACCCTCATCACAAAACAAACACCACCATCTTGTTCCTTATCTCATCCTCTTTCATTTGAGCTATAACACGCGCCCTAAAACGCGTTATAACACCACGAAATCCTTGTAGTTTCGATCGGGTTTTTATTGTTTTCACTAGATCCGCACGTTTGGAGGTTCAAGAAGGTGAGTGAGCTCGTGTTGGTACCTTGGGTACCTCGATATGGTGATAAATCCGTGGCTACACGGATGACTTTTGTGGGATTCGAATAAATTTAGTTGGGAAATGATGTTTTGATATTAAAATCTTGTTTGGTATCCGGGTTTTGGTGTCTTACTTCGTTGGGTCGCATGAACCGTGAGTCAAGGACTCACGGCTTGTTGTGGTCGAGCTTTGTGGTTCGTTATCTTTCTTGATAATTGACCTTGGATTCTTGATGGTTCATGTTTGGTGCTATGGTGTTTGACTCGACTCATTTGGAGTCATGCTCTTGGCCGAATGGCTGTTGATGGTGTCGCGACCCAAGAGTGTGTTTAGGACAGTTTTGGTTGGCTCGTTTGACCTTTTACCAAGACCAATATGGTTCTTGGTCGAGTCCTCTTTGACTCATAATTGTTGCCGAGACCCTATGTGGTCGATTGGGCAATTTGGGTGTGCTCCTTGGAGCCCTATTTGTGACCCTTTTATGTTTGGTTCGAGCCTTTGTGCTCGTGGTATGGACCGCGACTCAATCGAGTCGAGTAGACTCGGGTTTGGCTTGGTAAACCATCCCGAATGTGAACTTTGGTTATATTTATTTACTTATGACTTGTATTGATAACTTGGTTTTGATATTGATTTGGTTGTTTACTTACTTGGCCGAACACTTGTGGGTCGAGACCACGTTTGGTCTCGGCAATGGATATTTGGTATTGTGAAGTTGTTGACGAATTGGTATATTGGGGACCGATTGTGAGACGGTCACTTAGATTGACGGAGATAGGTTAGTCGGGTGCCGTAGTCGGACCCTATTGTTGTAGCACGTGGATTGAGATTGTGTTGGACGGAGATATTATTGATGGTTATGACTTTTATATTATATTGGACTTGGACAATGAGCCGAGAGTCATGACTCGGACATGTGACCATTTCGTATGACTCGATAACTATTTACAATTTAAAATGTAAATAATAAACTCGTAATAATAATTATTGATAATATAAACGTTTATATGAATATATAGACGTGAATAACGGATATATAATTATATAGACGCGTATATTAATAATAACAATAATAATCACGAGTCGTATTATAAATAATACAACTAGATATATATTAGGCTACGAAAGTGGCGTAATATTATTCAACGTATTATTATTAATATAAAGAAATGGATATAAAACGAGGAACTCTCGACAAATTATTAAATATTAAATAAAATGTTATTTTATATATATGACGAGTAAACTTATCGAGTTATGCGGAATCGTTGTCACTCGAGTCCAGGTAAGTTATTATTTGCGACTTTCGTGTTGTCACGGATATACAACGATTAATATAAACATTTTATATAACTAAATAACCACTTAACCGTAGGGTTGAACCGTGTTATTTGGCTATATGAAATAATATATTAATGGGCATCGTATCCCACGACGCCCATAGGTTGTGGTATATGTAAAGTGTAATAAATTGCGAGTGTATATATCGGGAAATCTGGCCAATTTGACGATATATATATGAGGAATTTATTAAACTATGATATGTACTATATAGTATTTATGTGCTATGTGCTTTAGGTTGGGTGTAATCTTGGAACGGTATGTTACGTAAATAAATATGAGGATTATCAAATCGACGGATTCGATAAACTTCGGCGATTTATTTAAATGATATATTGGGCTAATATTAGATCCATAGTTTATTTTGTTATTCTTTGTGTGATCTTTTGGTTTGTTTTGAGTCGACCCACCACCCGTATGGATACCAAACGTACATACACCAAACTAATACGAAATGGATTTTCGGAAATAAAACGGATTCTCGTCCGGGTTTGGGAATATTTTGAATTTGGGGAAATGATTTCTGAACGAGCTAATATTGATAGGTCGTGCCGAGTCCGTAGTTGCTGTTTTGTGAGTTATCATACATCTTATTTCTACCGACTTCTTCTTGCTATTTTCTGGACTTGAGGTGAGTCATAGCCCCACTTTTTACTCTTGAACTATGTTTTCAATACTTGGGGTGAGAAACGTGCAAATTATTTTATGTGGACTATTATCGCTTTTATATGCTTTCTAAACTTGCTATGCGTATGGACTAGGATATATTGTCAGCTTTTAGTCACACATGTTGTGTGTACTATTCAAGGTTGGCTTATTTGGTATTTGGTGGATTGTCAGCTTTAGTCACATATATGTTGTGTGTACTATTCAAGGTTGGCTTATTTGGTTATTGGTGGATTGTCAGCTTTAGTCACATATATGTTGTGTGTACTATTCAAGGTTGGCTTATTTAGATACTGTAGTGTGCACCTATAGGTTATTAATACTTCGGAGGTTATCCGAGTATTTATTGGTATTGCGGGGGTTACCCGAATATCTATGTTAGAATGGAGGGTATCCGTGTGTTAGGTTGGAGCGGAGGGTATTCGCAGGCTTTTAGCAAGTCCTTAGTCTAGCTAGCAAGCGTTTTGCGGATATGTCCACTATATTGTTAGATGAATTTAAACCTATGATCTCACCAGCGAAAGCTGACTTTTAGCACGTTTTCTCAGGTAATTAAGTGATGATATGCATGCTTGGAATGGAAGGCTCGGCCAAGGCTCATGGTTTATGGATCTATTTTTCTAAACTCTGATAATTAATTTTGGACCTACTGTTATATTATTTTGGGCCTGACTCTGAATGATGTTGGGATAAATGTAAACGTTAAAACCCCGTTTTGGTTTTGTTTTTATTTTGTTTACTTTATCTCGTTCTATATTGTCTTGTGTTGGATACCAATCCCCGTAGCACCCCGAAAGCTTGTTGAGTCTTCCGCTGTATCAAATTTTGGGGGTGTTACAGATTGGTATCAGAGCCAAGGTTATAGAGAACTAGGTAAATAAACGCCTAAACTATAACCGTATTTTTGTAGAAAATGATCCTTGACCACCGCCCGTCAGCCCGCCAAGCCGAAGCATCTTCTATTATTTGAGGTATTATGAGATATTTGAGATGATTGTTAGATTTGGGATTTATTGAGATGATTTGAGGTTTATGGATTTTAGTAATAAGATGGCGTTTCGAGGAATTATATGGTCTATATGTTTTATAAACATTTTAGTAATGCGGTGTTTGAAATTCTTTTTATTGAGATTATATAATTGAACTATTTGATGAGGATTTTTGGTATGGTATTTTGAGTTGTGATTTAGTTGTTTTTGAAACACTTACACCTACCCTACGCCGTTGTCATAGACCATGGCCTCCCATATGCCCGATGTCGTCGAGGATATTCTTACTGCACCGGTTTTACCTACACAGTTCACTATGGCATCTGATGATCCTTACCAGATGGCCATGTCTTCGGCTACTGTATCGCAGGCAGCTTCTACTTCAGCACTACCGGTTGCATCTACGCAGGGACCCTCATCTTCTTTAGGGCTCCCTGGTACATCGAGGCAGCTTACTCTTCATCAGGCTTTGGCTCGTGTGGCCCCACGCTTTGCCCACCGAGCTACGGCACGCATGTCGGTACGCCCTACTCCATCACCTTTACAGATTGATGCTCATTCTCTTCTGTCTGAGGCGCCACCCACATCATTGCGTCGTCGTCCTAGATCACCTACCACATCTCCACATGATTCACCTAGTAGGAGACGACGATTGATGAGGTACTCTTCCGAGGAGGAGGAGGAGGAGGAGTACGAGGGTGAGGACGAGGCTGATGACCCTGAGCAGGAGGATGACCCTAAGGAGGCTGAGCAGGGTGATGATGATGACCCTGAGGAGGAGGATGACCCTCAGGGGGATGAGATGCCTGATGATGATGATGTATTAGTACCACCAGCTCAGGCTGAGGAGCCTGATTCACCTGTACATCCGATTGAGCCTGATTCACCTGATCATCCGTTCTTGTTTGAGTTGCCACCTGGTAGTCCCGTTGAGTCGGATGCATCTTCTGAGGTTTCTGCTGAGCATGCAGAATTAGGTGAGATTGGCAGATTGTGGGCTCGGATTACTGAGCTTAGTGAGAGAGTTGCACGTGTATCTGATCGACTTAAGAGAGTTATTGGAGAGTTTTTAGCGGATTTGAGAGTTGACATGACTGTCGTTGTGGGCAGGACTACTGAGATGAGGAGAGTTTTGATGGAGGTCCACGAGCATATTGATAGTTTGCAGCGAGGATTTGTTACTGCTCGTGAGGCTGACCGCAAGCTATGGCAAAGGAATGCCGAGCTCGAGAAGGAGGTGGCTGACCTCAAGAGAGACCGAGACACCCATAGCGTGGAGCTAGGATCGTTATGGAGGGATCTTGATGGCTTGAGGCAGGAGTTGAGTAGACTCCGCCAGCAGCGTGGCTAGTTGATTGGTTTATGTTGTCTTGTTACTTTCTTAACCGAGGAGTGTTCGGTTAGAAAAGCTAGATTAATGGCAACACGACGAAACCCTGTTAGAGCTACCAGAACTGGTCCTGCAGTGACTACTCCTGGTCGCCGAGGACGCCGACCTACTCGAAATGTTGAAACCCCTACTCCTGACAACTTGGACACTACTAACCGCAACAACAGGAATCAAAATGTTGATGTTCAGGGAGACAATGATCATGTTCCACTTAATGCACCTACTGTGGATCAAGCAATGATCAATCAACTGGTGGAGCAAAGAGTTGCTGAGCTACTAGCTGAGTCAAATCATTCCAACAATTCTGCTGGAACAATTCCACCTGTTCGTGCTAACGGATGTCACTACATGGAGTTTAAGATTTGTGGACCCATTGAGTTTGGTGGAACTGAAGGAGTGGTTTACTTGGTTAGGTGGATTGAGAAGACTGAGTCAGTGTTTAATGTTAGTGGTTGTACGGAGAATGCGAAGGTAAAGTTTGCTTCTTTTACTTTCAAGGATGAAGCTTTAACTTGGTGGAACAATTACCGAAATTCAGTTGGGAGTGATGTAGCTTATGCCATGACTTGGGAGCAATTTAAGTCTTTGCTGATTCAGACTTACTGCCCAAGGAATGAGGTCAAGAAGCTAGAGATTGAGTTTTGGAACCACAAGGTGAAAGGTAATGATATGGCGACTTACAATCGTCGTTACCAGGAGTTGGCCTTGTTGTGCCCAGATATGGTGAAAACCGAGACTCAAAAGATCGAGAGGTATACTGATGGGTTGCCTGTAGCTACGAGAAATGATGTGATTTCTGCTAGGCCTGCAAACATCCATGAGGCAATCACAATTGCTCAACAACTTATGGATTCGTTGGAATTAGAAGAAGCTGATAAGGAGAAGAATGGAAAGAGAAAGAGAGACCGTCACTCTAAAAGTAATGATCACCGAAGCAAGAGACAAGCTAAGGCTTATGCTATTGGGAATGGAGATAAGAAGAATCAGAACGGTGATGCACCCAAGTGTGATCGTTGCCACCAGCATCATACTGGATGGTGTAGTGTGAAATGCCAGAATTGCTCAAAGAAAGGACACACAGCTAGGGATTGTAGAGCCCGACCTCTTGCTATGGTTCAAGCTGTTCCTAAGATGAGAAACAAGGCAGATGTTACTTGTTATGGGTGTGGAAAAAAGGGAAACTATAGGAATGAGTGTAGAGAATCGCGGAACCGTGGAAATCAAGGCTCGGGTGGTAATGGGTACAATTATGGAAACCGTGGAGCTGGAGGAAACCGTGGACAACAAGATAATGGGGACCAACGTGTGGAAGCTGGAGCTGCTCAGGGAAGAGTCTATGCACTCGGGAACGAGAGAGGAGAAGATCCGAACGTCATTACTGGTACGTTCCTTCTCAATAATCGTTATGCTTCCGTACTATTTGATACTGGTGCCGATAGGAGTTTTGTGTCCACTACGTTTGCACCCTTACTAGAGAAACCCCCGATGGCCTTAGGAATTGGATATGATATTGAGTTAGCTAATGGGAATATAGAAAGGATTAATACCATCATTCGCGGTTGCACGCTAAATTTCTTGAACCACCCTTTCAACATAGATCTTCTACCCGTCACGTTAGGAAGTTTTGATGTCATCATTGGTATGGATTGGTTGTCAAAGTATCGTGCTCACATACTCTGCGACGAGAAGATCGTGCGTGTACCTTACGGAAAGGAGATCCTAAATATATTAGGAGATCGAAAAGATTCTAGGAGCCCATCCCGATTAGCAGTTATTTCTTGCACGAAGTTACCGAAGCTAATGGAGAAGGGATGTTACCTTTTCTTAGCTCAAATCTCTGAGAAAGGAGGGACGAAGAAAAAGGAAAGGTGCATTGGAGATGTGCCTATAGTTCGTGATTTTTCTGATGTGTTTCCTGATGACTTGCCGGGAATCCCGCCGACTAGACAAGTGGAGTTTCAGATTGAGTTGATACCTGGTGTTGCACCTGTAGCACGAGCGCCTTATCGTCTTGCACCTACCGAGCTAGAAGAGTTGTCGAAACAATTGGCAGAGTTAGCCGAAAAAGGATTCATAAGACCAAGTTCTTCACCATGGGGAGCCCCAGTCTTATTTGTGAAGAAGAAGGATGGATCGTTCCGTATGTGCATTGATTACCGAGAGTTAAATAAGTTAACGGTGAAGAATAGATACCCGTTACCTAGGATCGACGACTTGTTCGATCAACTCCAAGGATCGAGTGTTTACTCGAAGATCGATTTGAGATCGGGATATCATCAACTTCGAGTTCGCGAGGAAGATATACCGAAAACGGCTTTCAGAACCCGTTACGGGCATTACGAGTTTCAGGTGATGCCGTTTGGGTTGACTAACGCACCGGCAATATTCATGGATCTCATGAATCGTGTGTGTAAGCCTTACTTAGACAAGTTTGTGATTGTTTTTATCGATGACATTCTGATTTATTCAAAGAGTGAGAAGGAGCATGAGGAGCATCTAAGACTCATCTTAGAATTGCTCAGGAAGAAGAAACTCTATGCCAAGTTTTTGAAATGCGAATTCTGGATTCCAACGGTACAATTTTTGGGTCATGTGATTGATAGACAAGGAGTCCATGTGGATCCTGCTAAGATTGAGGCGATAAAAGATTGGGCTGCACCTACAACCCCAACCGAAGTTCGTCAATTTTTAGGTTTAGCTGGTTATTACCGAAGATTCATTGAGGGATTTTCGAAGATAGCTAAACCATTGACCAAATTGACTCAAAAGAGTGTTACGTATGAATGGGGAGATAAAGAAGAGGAAGCATTTCAATTGCTTAAGAAGATGTTGTGTAGTGCTCCTATCTTAGCGATACCAGAAGGTAACGAGGATTTCGTCGTCTATTGTGACGCCTCACATAAGGGATTGGGAGCCGTATTAATGCAACGAGAGAAGGTGATAGCTTATGCTTCCCGACAGCTCAAAAAGCATGAGAAAAACTACACTACCCATGATTTAGAGTTAGGTGCTGTGGTTTTCGCTTTAAGAATATGGAGACATTACTTGTACGGAACCAAGTGTGTTGTATTTACTGACCACAAAAGTCTACAACACATCTTGAATCAAAAAGAGCTCAATATGAGACAGCGACGTTGGATTGAGTTGCTAAGCGATTATGATTGTGAAATTCGCTACCATCCTGGTAAACCAAACGTTGTCGCTGATGCTCTTAGTCGAAAGGAAAGAATACCACCGTTACGAGTTAGATCATTGGGAATGACTATCGTATCGCCATTACCGTCTCAAATATGTGAAGTTCAAACGGAAGCGTTGAAAGCAGAAAACAGATATGCCAAGAATATATTTGGGATGGCTGAGAATGAGAAAGGATTTGTTAAGCGTTCTGATGGATTATTATGTTTTGGAGATCGGATTTGGGTACCTTTGTATGGAGGAATTCGGGAGTTGATTATGCATGAGTCGCATAAGTCAAGGTACTCTATTCATCCTGGGTCCGACAAGATGTACCAGGATCTTAAGAAGTTATATTGGTGGCCAAACATGAAGGCAGAAAGTGTCATTCCCAATAGGCGAACGACACTTTCTGCATATCATCCCCAAACCGATGGTCAAAGTGAGAGGACCATTCAGACGTTAGAGGATATGCTTCGTGCATGCATCATAGACTTTGGTAAAGGCTGGGAGAAGTATTTACCCCTTGCGGAATTCTCCTATAATAATAGCTACCACACAAGTCTTAAGGCTGCACCATTCGAAGCTTTGTATGGCAGAAAGTGTCGTTCGCCTATTGGTTGGGCAGAAGTTGGAGATGGCCAACTCACAGGCCCTGAGCTTATTTTAGAAACTACAGAGAAAGTAGCTCAGATTCGTGATCGGTTGCAAGCCGCCAGAGATAGGCAGAAAAATTACGCAGATCAGAGACGTAAACCCTTAGAGTTCCAGGTTGGAGACAAAGTGATGCTGAAAGTCTCGCCTTGGAAGGGTGTGATACGTTTCGGGAAACGTGGTAAACTCAACCCATGCTACAATAGACCATTTCTGATCTTAGAAAGAATTGGGCCCGTGGCTTATAGGTTGGAATTACCACATGAACTGAGTAAAATTCACGACGTGTTCCACGTTAGTAATTTGAAGAAATGTCTTCCGATGAGATGCCTGTCATTCCAATGAAGGATATTCGTGTCGATGAGAAATTGAATTTCGTGGAAGAGCCAATTGAGATTTTAGACCGTGAAGTTAAACGACTCAAGCGAAGTCGCATTCCGCTCGTCAAGGTTCGTTGGAATTCCCGACATGAACCAGAATTTACGTAGGAACGTGAGGACGAGTTCCGGAAGAGGTATCCGAAGCTTTTCACTTCGTAGATGAATTTTTCCGAGTGAAACCCGGGACGGGTTTATTCTGAGACTGGGAGGATGTGACAACCGGCAGTTTAGGGAGTTATTTTAAAAACCCGCATTACGATAAAGTTCGTTTATAATTTTTATTTGAAATTTTATTTCACAACGAACTTGTAAGACCTATTTTATGAATAATTATGTGTTTATGATGTTATGGAATTCGTGAATTATTTTCATAATTCATTTTGATTTTATGCTCGGTGATGTATTCCTAAATTCTCACTGGTACTACGTTGACTCTGGCACTAGGTTTACCTAACGAAAGATTTTATGATTCGTTTTACGAGTCCGACTATATATAATTATTTTACGAGATGTTTTCGGGAGATATTAAAGTTTTGAAATGAGTTCGGGTTCGGCCACATGTTTTACATTTACCCACGTTACCCGCTCCACACCGTTAGTAATATTATTATTACTAGTATTATTATTATTATTATTATTATTATTATTACTACTATTATCTTTATAAAAAAATAAAAAATAAAATATAAACTACAAATTGGGTCCTTGTGGTTTTCGGTATTAAAACAACACACACCAACACCTCACACCTCATCTCTCTCTCTCTTTTCTCCCTCACCACCAAAACCCTAGCCGCCACCGGACACTATTCCGGCCACCACCATCACACCGCCACCCTCATCACAAAACAAACACCACCATCTTGTTCCTTATCTCATCCTCTTTCATTTGAGCTATAACACGCGCCCTAAAACGCGTTATAACACCACGAAATCCTTGTAGTTTCGATCGGGTTTTTATTGTTTTCACTAGATCCGCACGTTTGGAGGTTCAAGAAGGTGAGTGAGCTCGTGTTGGTACCTTGGGTACCTCGATATGGTGATAAATCCGTGGCTACACAGATGACTTTTGTGGGATTCGAATAAATTTAGTTGGGAAATGATGTTTTGATATTAAAATCTTGTTTGGTATCCGGGTTTTGGTTTCTTACTTCGTTGGGTCGCATGAACCGTGAGTCAAGGACTCACGGCTTGTTGTGGTCGAGCTTTGTGGCTCGTTATCTTTCTTGATAATTGACCTTGGATTCTTGATGGTTCATGTTTTGTGCTATGGTGTTTGACTCGACTCATTTGGAGTCATGCTCTTGGCCGAATGGCTGTTGATGGTGTCGCGACCCAAGAGGGTGTTTGGGACAGTTTTGGTTGGCTCGTTTGAGCTTTTGTCGAGACCAATATGGTTCTTGGTCGAGTCCTCTTTGACTCATAATTGTTGCCGAGACCCTATGTGGTCGATTGGGCAATTTGGGTGTGCTCCTTGGAGCCCTATTTGTGACCCTTTTATGTTTGGTTCGAGCCTTTGTGCTCGTGGTATGGACCGCGACTCAATCGAGTCGAATAGACTCGGGTTTGGCTTGGTAAACCATCCCGAATGTGAACTTTGGTTATATTTATTTACTTATGACTTGTATTGATAACTTGGTTTTGATATTGATTTGGTTGTTTACTTACTTGGCCGAACACTTGTGGGTCGAGACCACGTTTGGTCTCGGCAATGGATATTTGGTATTGTGAAGTTGTTGACGAATTGGTATATTGGGGACCGATTGTGAGACGGTCACTTAGATTGACAGAGATAGGTTAGTCGGGTGCCGTAGTCGGACCCTATTGTTGTAGCACGTGGATTGAGATTGTGTTGGACGGAGATATTATTGATGGTTATGACTTTTATATTATATTGGACTTGGACAATGAGCCGAGAGTCATGACTCGGACATGTGACCATTTCGTATGACTCGATAACTATTTACAATTTAAAAATTAAATAATAAACTCGTGTGACCATTTCATATGAATATATAGACGTGAATAACGGATATATAATTATATAGACGCGTATATTAATAATAATAATAATAATAATCACGAGTCGTATTATAAATAATACAACTAGATATATATTAGGCTACGAAAGTGGCGTAATATTATTGAACGTATTATTATTAATATAAAGAAATGGATATAAAACGAGGAACTCTCGACAAATTATTAAATATTAAATAAAATGTTATTTTATATATATGACGAGTAAACTTATCGAGTTATGCGGAATCATTGTCACTCGAGTCCAGGTAAGTTATTATTTGCGACTTTCGTGTTGTCACGGATATATGACGATTAATATAAATGTTTTATATAACTAAATAACCACTTAACCGTAGGGTTGAACCGGGTTATTTGGCTATATGAAATGAATATATTAATGGGCATCGTATCCCACGACGCCCATAGGTTGTGGTATATGTAAAGTGTAATAAATTGCGAGTGTATATATCGGGAAATCTGGCCAATTTGACGATATATATATGAGGAATTTATTAAACTATGATATGTACTATATAGTATTTATGTGCTATGTGCTTTAGGTTGGGTGTAATCTTGGAACGGTATGTTACGTAAATAAATATGAGGATTATCAAATCGACGGATTCGATAAACTTCGGCGATTTATTTAAATGATATATTGGGCTAATATTAGATCCATAGTTTATTTTGTTATTCTTTGTGTGATCTTTTGGTTTGTTTTGAGTCGACCCACCACCCGTATGGATACCAAACGTACATACACCAAACTAATACGCAATGGATTTTCGGAAATAAAACGGATTCTCGTCCGGGTTTGGGAATATTTTGAATTTGGGGAAATGATTTCTGAACGAGCTAAAATTGATAGGTCGTGCCGAGTCCGTAGTTGCTGTTTTGTGAGTTATCATACATCTTATTTCTACCGACTTCTTCTTGCTATTTTCTGGACTTGAGGTGAGTCATAGCCCCACTTTTTACTCTTGAACTATGTTTTCAATACTTGGGGTGAGAAACGTGCAAATTATTTTATGTGGACTATTATCGCTTTTATATGTTTTCTAAACTTGCTATGCGTATGGACTAGGATATATTGTCAGCTTTTAGTCACACATGTTGTGTGTACTATTCAAGGTTGGCTTATTTGGTATTTGGTGGATTGTCAGCTTTAGTCACATATATGTTGTGTGTACTATTCAAGGTTGGCTTATTTGGTTATTGGTGGATTGTCAGCTTTAGTCACATATATGTTGTGTGTACTATTCAAGGTTGGCTTATTTAGATACTGTAGTGTGCACCTATAGGTTATTAATACTTCGGAGGTTATCCGAGTATTTATTGGTATTGCGGGGGTTACCCGAATATCTATGTTAGAACGGAGGGTATCCGTGTGTTAGGTTGGAGCGGAGGGTATTCGCAGGCTTTTAGCAAGTCCTTAGTCTAGCTAGCAAGCGTTTTGCGTATATGTCCACTATATTGTTAGATGAATTTAAACCTATGATCTCACCAGCGAAAGCTGACTTTTAGCACGTTTTCTCAGGTAATTAAGTGATGATATGCATGCTTGGAATGGAAGGCTCGGCCAAGGCTCATGGTTTATGGATCTATTTTTCTAAACTCTGATAATTAATTTTGGACCTACTGTTATATTATTTTGGGCCTGACTCTGAATGATGTTGGGATAAATGTAAACGTTAAAGCCCCGTTTTGGTTTTGTTTTTATTTTGTTTACTTTATCTCGTTCTATATTGTCTTGTGTTGGATACCAATCCCCGTAGTACCCCGAAAGCTTGTTGAGTCTTCCGCTGTATCAAATTTTGGGGGTGTTACATAATTGCTCGTCTCTCAAAATGGAAGATGAAGATGCTTTCCATAGGAGGAAGGTTAACGCTTCTTAAGTTGGTTTTAGGCTCGATGCCAATTTATCATATGTCAATTTTTAAAGTTCCGATAAGGGTGTTACAACGCTTGGAATCTATTCGTTGTCATTTTTTCAATGGAAATGATCTTCATGGTAAAAAGCCGTCATGGATGAAATGGAAAAATGTGTTGGCTACTAAAGAGAAAGGGGGCCTTGGGGTTTCAAGTCTATACGCGTTGAATAGAGCCCTTATGTTTAAATGGGTGTGGCGGTTCCATACCCAAAGCTCATCGTTATGGGCGAGGGTGACTAAAGCGATTCATGGAGATGATGGGAAAATGGGAAAGAATGCGAAGTCTGCTTATCCGTCTATATGGCTTGATATTGTGCATGAGATGGACCTGTTGAAGAAACAAGGTATTGATGTAATTAACCGCATTAATATAAAGTTAGGCAACGGCGAGAATACTTCTTTTTGGGAGGATGTTTGGCGTGCGGACATTGCGTTTAAACATATGTTTCCTAGAATGTACGCTTTAGAGTCATGTAAGTCTGTTGATGTTGCTTCGAAGTTGTCGCATCTGAGCTTGGATTTTTCTTTTCGTCGTGTCCCGAGGGGTGGTGCGGAACAAGACCAGTTTATAGCGTTGATGGCGAAGGTAGAGGGCGTTTATCTTGTTAATATGAGGGATAGGTGGGTTTGGTCTTTGGAGGGTTCGGGAGAATTCTCTGTTGCTTCGGTTAGGAAGTTGATTGATGATAAAATGTTACCGGAAGTGGCTGCTAAGACTCGTTGGATTAAAGTTGTTCCTATCAAGGTTAACGTTCATGCTTGGAAAGTAAGGTTAGATTGCTTACCAACTAGAATTAATATTTCTCGTAGAGGTATGGATATTGATTCTATTATGTGTCCGATGTGTGATAATGCGGTGGAATCGACTAGCCATTTATTCTTTACTTGCCACATAGCTAGAGAGATTTTTCATAAGATCTCTCGTTGGTGGGATATTAGTTACATGGAAGTATCCTCTTACGAAGAATGGTTAGGTTGGCTTGTGAATCTTCGTCTCTCAATTAAGTACAAAAAGATCCTTGAAGGAGTTTGCTATGTCATGTGGTGGTATATTTGGTCTTTTCGCAATAGGAGAATTTTTGGTTCGAAGAATCTTTCAAAGGCGATGATTTTTGAAAATGTGGTTTCTCGTTCTTTTTATTAGTGTCAGTTTAGATGTAAAGTTTCGCTTAGTTGGATTGATTGGCTCAAAAACCCTTATCTTGTTTCGTTGTAATTTCTAGCTCCTTGCTAGTATCTTAATAAAATCTGCTGTTAAAAAAAAAAATGAAAAATAAAAAATAAAAAATAAAATGATTAGTCGCATAGCCGTTAATAACTTCAAACTTGACAAAAACGTATCTTTAGTTAAGAAGACCAAAGCTATCTTTTTATACTCGTAAATTATTGGTGATAAGTTGAATTGAGTGACCGATAAAGTTCCAAGTGGGTCAAAGTTAAAGTATTACGTACTAATTAAAGTTTAATTTAGAATCTCCGTTTTAGAAATTGTAGACATAAAAATATGTGATTTTTGGCTCGTTTCCATTTTAACCAAGTTTTAAATTTTGTTCATTTAGCAAATGTCTTTTTTTTTTTTTTCTTCTTCTTTTTTTTTTCAACTAACTGTTGATTGAGAATTACCAATAGATATATTGCCGTAGTTGACTTCCAACAAGGTTTTTATTGTCTCCGTTTTAATTTGCAGCAAGATAAAATCTTTTATATAATAAAACAAAACCTCTATTTGGAATTTTTTCATTACAAAAAAAATCAATTAATACCTTATTTAGTAATAATTGTATTTAAAAAAAAATTATTTTCTTATTAAGTAACATTTTATATTTATCCATAACACAAGTAGAAGATAAATACAAAAAATATAGATAAGATAAAATAAACACAAGTAGAAGATAATACAAAAAATATAGATAAGATCCAATTAATAATAGGATTAAAATTTTTAACTAATTATTTTTAATAATAAAAAACTACAATTAAACATCATAAATCAAACAAAACAAAGATTAAATTATTTGTTTTTTAATAAATAAAAATATATGATTCAAAAACTTTTAAAAAACTCGCGCGTGCGCGGGAATTATAACTAGTAAAAAACTATAATTAAACATCATAAATCAAACAAAACAAAGATTAAATTGTTTGTTTTTTAATAAATAAAAATATATGATTCAAAAAATTTTAAAAAACCCGCCCGTGCGCGAGCATTATAACTAGTCTAATGACTAAAGTAAAACGTAAATTAAAATAGGGAGCCATGGGTATAAATATGAAACAAATAGTTATATGTATTTGATAATTTGTATTTAAGAAGATAAAGCAAAGTCTTGGTATGCATAAATGTTAAAAAGAAAATGTAGACGATAAACTTAATTGATTAGCCCATAGGTTTTGGTGGTAATCATCTTTAAAATCTGAGTGGAACGATTGTCATTTTACCTTTAACTTTATATTTTCAATAATACTTTAGATGCACACAACTAAGATACTTTGACAAATTATTAGTAGCTTTTTAGCATTTTTCATAATTTATTGAAAGGTTACAAAGTTAAGATTTAGACTTCTAAAGTAATAAAGCAATAGACGTTTTAAGTTTCTTTAGTGAGAGTCCCACAACCCCACAAGGTATACTACAAGTTTTTTACCATGAGATATTTTAACAATTCCACCGCCAAAAGGGGTTTGGCTCAGTTGGTACCTACCTCCAAAAAACTCATAAGCTCATTAGAAAGATTTTGTGGATAAAAAGTCAAAAGTTCGAGTATCGGCTTTTACTCACTTCAGTTGGTGCCCCGCTAAGCCAAAAAAATTGCCGAGATGCCTAAAGGCACACAAAATCAGAGTGTTCCGGACAATTCTCACATTTAATGTATTATAACGATTCCACCGCATATCTTTCCAAAATACCCGATGAATGCCATAAAAATTAAAATCCTCTTAACTATATCTCTTGTATTTAAAACATAATCCTAAAAAATTAAACCCTTTGTATGTATATTTTAAGCTTAAACGGATAATCATCTATGTTTACAGTAATATCTAAACGGTTAATATCGTTACTTATTTCTTTGTTAACATCCAACTAGTTATAATACCCGTGCACGCACGGGGTTTTTTCAGAAAAATTTAATTATATAGTATTATCTTTTAAAAACAGAAAATCTTATGTATATTTTAAAAAGTTAGAGCATCAACATGTTCGAAAGTAAGAAAAATAGTTAGCAGAAATTGTAAATATAACCGTGACATCGACCTTGTATTGGATTCTTGAGTGTGTCTACTTATAATGTTATTAGGTCAAAGGTTCTTTGATCACATGGGTTTACACATAAATTAGATTTATTTTAAAATTTTTGTTTACTATATGGACATATAAGAATTTACCCATGAAAATTGTGGTATAGGTACAACTAATAAGTATGCATGAGTTTTTCATTATGTATTAATATCAATTAATATTTTGTAAAAAATTTATTGGATGAAAGATTTAACTTTGTTTAGGTGACATAGATGTTAATGTTAAGGCTGATGTTGTTGTTTAACTTTAACTATTGATATCATGTTGTATAAAATGTGCGAGTTTAGTAGCACATAATGAGCGTTGATGAAGTTAAAATATACTCCGTAAAGTTTTTTAAAATATTTTTCCGGATATCCGTATATAAACTTTAATAATAATTACATGAGTCGTTTATAAGTACAATCGCGTATATTTATTTTCATATCACAGTAACTCGTACTTACCATTTGATATTTATATTACATTTAATAATAATTTAACTGTATTTAATATTCAAACTCGTGTACGTATAGATTAAACTTTTAAATAGGATAACATGAGTTCTTATTTATATTTAACGTACATAGTAAAAAGATATTTTAATAGATGAAAGTTTAAAACTAATATTTATTTTAAAAGTATTTAACGCATATTAAAACTAATTCATACATTTATAAAATTTTGTAAGTTTAATAGATGGAAGTCTCAAATCAATATTAATACTCATGTAATAGTAAACAATTTTAAAGTGTAGAGGGTATAAAGTGTAAGGGGTTATTTGTTTATTATCTAAAGTTATCAAAAAAACATGGAGATTTATAATTTTACACTTAACTCTATATAATATATTTAAAATTCAACCACTAATGTTTTATTAATTACCTCTATTTTTTTTAAGTTTTTATTTTTATAAATTTGACACATATATTTTTATGTGTTTTGTTTCTCAATCAAATTCTCCACCAAATTTATTAAAGTTTGACCAAAATCAATTCAATTTTGACTTTTTATCGGCCAATCACGTTGCTTGATTTCGTCTACGTGTCAAAATAGAGCTTTCCTATTGGTCCAATTTATTTTTCAATGGGAAAGGATTTTCAAAATCACTTCAAAATGATGTAATTCTTTTATTATATAAAAGATGTGCTAGTCGCCTAGTCATGTGATCGATTTTACTTGGATGGATATAAAGATGTGTGTCTAATTCTTGTGTCACTTTTGGTTCCCTTTCTTAATTTTCAACCACATCCACTTATCTTCCACCTTTTTATTTCTTTTGTTGATACAAATCTAGCTTGTAACTGTTTTGTATTGTATGATTTTGCTATAGATAAACACTAGTTATAATGCCCGCACACGCGCGGGGTTTTTTCTAAAAATTTTAATAATGTATTTTTATTTATTACATCAATTTAACATGTCTTAAATTGTTCTATTTGTGTATTTTTAATTATCTGCACTTGCTTCTCAATTTGTGTGTAGTTGTGTACTTGTGTACTGTTGGTCACCCATGTTGGTCAACCATTTGGCGTTCTTGAGTATCCTCTTGATATATGAGTCGTGTTGGTCAAGATATTAGCTTTCTGTTGTTTTATTTGTTTCACTATACGCGATTGTTATGAACATAGAAATCTAAGAAAGGCTTAATGTTGGTGGGG